>JAGFPH010000452.1:463401-483445 GCA_018207615.1 Philaenus spumarius
GAAAGAAGGACAATTGTCTGTGATTATTGTTTACGCGATGGTGATGTTATCAGTCCTTATCTTTACTTGCACCTGCTTCTATGCGACCTTTGATTGTGATTATGTCTAACTTCTACCCTATCCTCAGTAAGAGAAAGAGAGACAAACGTCTGTGATTATTGTTTACGCGATGGTGATGTCATCAGTCCTTATTTTTACTTGCACCTGCTTCTATGCGACCTGACCTTTGATTGTGATTATGTCTAACTTCTACCCTATCCTCAGTAAGAGAAAGAAGGACAATTGTCTGTGATTATTGTTTACGCGATGGTGATGTTATCAGTCCTTATCTTTACTTGCACCTGCTTCTATGCGACCTTTGATTGTGATTATGTCTAACTTCTACCCTATCATCAGTAAGAGAAAGAGAGACAAACTTCTGTGATTATTGTTTACGCGATGGTGATGTCATCAGTTCTTAGCTTTACTTGCACCTGCTTCTATGCAACCTTTGATTGTGATTATGTCTAACTTCTACCCTATCCTCCCTAACCCCCTCTCACACGTCTCCTTTAGTTTTTGTGAATAGTTTGATTCAGTATCTAGTAAACCCTTGCTCTTAAAACGTTGCGTGTATCATAAATACTGTATATCATTTGTATAGTTTTGGCTTTGTACTATCCTCGTTCTGTTTTTGAATTTTTATCGTTGTATTTGTTGTGCAACTACCCACCTACCGACCCGACCACATTGACGTAAAATGTTTTTGCTACTTTTAGTGTGATTAATGTTTATCAATATTTTTTTTTTAAAACAAAAGAAATCCTAAATAAATAAGTCTTATTTTGTTATAATGATAATTATTATAAATAATATTATATCACTACATCATAAATACATGCTTTTAGGCCTTTTATCAAGCTAGTTGGAATTTGACGGATCCCGGGATTCGTTTTTGCTGTCCCGAAATCCCGGGATCGAAAATATCGTCCGGGATTTGTTTCCCTAGTAACAACTCATTTTGAAGGTATTTATAAAGGAAACAAATAATGCAAACTGGAGGTCTCTATCTCAACCATACCAAAAATAGCAACAGTTAAAAGAATTACAATTCTTGGGAAATCCTAACTAGGAGAACATCATTCCAGGACGTGCACTCTGACCAGTCTGAACTGTTTAAGTCCTTAAGTCTTATCAGTGGTTGAGTAGTTTCAATACTAATATCAGTCTCTTGCCAGTATTGACCTGAGTAACTTTATCATGAGAGTTAAGTGAACAGGAACGAGTAACAGTGTTGGTCATGCGTGATTACGGGGATCGAATTCGTTCTTACAAATGAAGTGACAAATTTATTTGATGATTCATTTCCCAATCGACACACCCTATAACGAAATCTGATATTGAAAAAACAATTAAACGTTTTAAATAAACAGGCTCTGTTAAGATCGTCCAAGATCAGCAACAACCGAAGAACATTGTATGGAAGTTTTGTAGCCTGTTGTTGAAAACCCACACACACGTGTCAACTACTTCTGTGTCTCAACTTAAAGATTTCAAAACATTGATGATATCAGAAATCAAATTGCACAGGAAACCCAACAAATTTCTCAAGAGACATTGCAGCGAGCAGTTTCACATTTTTTCACCCACACTGGCACATTATCGAGCAGTTGAGAGGAAGCAATTTGAGCATTTCCTGTGAAATGTTTTGCTGGTAAGTTATTACAACAGCGACTGCTTCCAAATTTTAGTAATTGTAGACAGAGGTGTTTGTTTAGTTACATTCTAATAAAATGTCAATTGATCATTTTCCTTCTGGTTTATTAACCACCATTTTGAATTAGGTTAAGATAAAGGCCTCTACTTTGTGTTGTTCAATTTATTTTATCAATATCTTTAAAATGAGAGGTCACACATAAACATTTTGTGCAGCCCCCAATTTTGGATATGTGGGCAAAGTAGCTCCATACATTAAAAAATACATTTTTATGCCTTATAAACATTTTATGAATTTCTTTTCTCTACCACTCACTCTTTTGAGGGGTGTCAACCAACTAGTCCGGTCAAATTAGCCAAGAAATTGCTAAACAGTAGAAAAAATCCTGAAGTTTTGAAACTCGTCATAGTTGCTCATTCAAGTGTCCTGTACAATATATTAAAATTTCCCAAAGGTGGGGGGGTAAGCGGGAGGTTTGGGAGCCATCAAAGGTATTTTTGTACATGTTTTCTTAAATTATTTGAGAAATATTGAGTTTAGCGAAAAACTAATCCTATGAAGAGGAATTCTGTGTGAACTGTATTGAAGATGAAGATATTTTTTGAAGAAGTAGACCTTCATGTGTAAAATGTTAAAACAATGAGAAAGGTTTCCTATTTGTATTTTATGTTTAAATAGCTTTACAAATAAAGCCGAAAATTTAGATTTTTAAATTTGTTTTTTCCCAACTTTATCTCCAAAACTATAAACCATAAGAAACAATCAATAGGACATTTTTTTGAAGAGAATTTACTCTAGTTTAAATTTATTAGGTATAGTTTTTCGCTAAACTCTATATTTCCCAAAATATTTAAGAAAAATTGTAAAAACACCCCTTTAAATGACTCCACTTGCACTCACCCCCCTTCGGGGAATTTTAGTATGTTGTACAGGACACTCGAATGAGCAACTATGTCGAGTTTCAAAACTTCGGGATTTTTTTCTCCTATTTTGGCTAATTTGACCAGACTAAACCCTGTATATGTACATTTATATTAAAATAAAACACTCGTGATTTATAAACAGGCTAATTTGACAACATCAATGATACCCAGAAAAGAAAATATATAGAAATCGTTGAAAAACTTGACTGAAAATTTCATAAATTATGTTCCAAAAATTCTATAAATTAACAGTTTTACTTAAATAAGTCTAATTTATAAAATATTTACATACAAACTCTTTGAGGTAATAAATATTAGCAAATCCAATAAAGTCAACTTGCAAAAATTTTGTGGTCATTTTTTGTTTTCTTCAAAATTGTTTTTCAAGAAATTATCTATATGTATTTAAATGTTAAAACAATTTGGATCAGCAAATAGCAAATGATGTTAAGGAACTACTTTTTCTATAAAATACCTTGTGTAAAATAATAATTAATGAGAAGTAAAAAATATGTTTGAAATACCCGCCTTTAAAAATATTAAATAGCACAACAAACAATTAATTAAACTATTGTATCAATTAATACAGGCTTTAGCAAGGTGATAAGTTATTAAGGATAACATTGTTTTAGGCTCTTGATTACACAATGTTAAAAACTAATTTTAAACCCTGTAAATCAAACAAATTGAGTTTATTTATTGTTTCAAATATAAAAACTACAGTGATTCATTAAATTGTGCTCTGCCTCAGTTGTTTAAATGCCAAACATTTGTTGTAGGATTTGTAGACAATGTAATTTCTAGACCACTGCGTATTGAAATATCTCTTAAAGTATCTATGAATTAAAATATTAACAAGTTACAAAGCTTTTCTACAAGGTCAAATGGTGTAAATCCCTTACACCTCACAAAGGGGGTAGTTACCCCGTCAATATTATTGCAAGTAAAATAAACGGTACCAGAAACTGGCGTATACTTTCTCACAAACATATTTAAATTATTAAACAGATTCACTGTGACTTCATAATTAATTGTATTAAAGTAGGAGCGGGGATACATTAAAGTATAAGAGTAACTAATAAATATTATTATTATTATTAGCTAAACGAAAATTTTTAGAAAGATGCAGTTTTTTGTATATGGTAGGGTACATTAAGGGCTACAATTAAGCCCAATTTTATCAAAATCGTTAGAGAGCCGTTTTTTTAATTTAAAAAATAACAGATTTTTTGGCCAAAAAGGGGGTTGTTTTCAAAACCTTTTTTCCGTGCATCTATGTAGGTCTAATTGACATGTTTGGTGCAAATTTGTTCGAAATCGATCGAATAGTTTTCTCTCTAGCTTTGTATACATACAGACAGTACAGACATTTTGTAAAAACCACTTTATTGGACTGGGGGGAGGAGGGTCCCGATGAGGATATTTCCACAAAAATCTCAACATCGGTTTGTTTTGCGATCACTGTACTTTCTCTATGCTATAATATAGTGAGAAAGTAAAATGAATAGTTAATATTATTAATTTTTTAAATATATTTTAACTTTTTGTATTACTGTCATATTTTTTGTTTTTGTTGAGTAGTAGAATTACCAAATTGGATTTTATTCCTGAATTGTTTTGCATTTTGGGAGGGCTAAAACAGGAAAACAAGCAATTTGAAATACCCTTCAACGTCTGTATAATTTCATAGAAAAATCTACAAAAAGAGATGCAGTTTTTGAAAATATTGGAAAAAGTTCTCAATCATTTCATAGGAGGCCAACTACCCTAAAAGCAGATACCAGATGGAATTGTAGGGCAGATTCTGTAAAATCGGTTCTAGGTTAGGTTTGACACAAATGTCACCACTTTGAGAGAAGTAGCAAGCAACAACTCTTCTCGAGGGAGGTGAAACTAGTTCTCTGGTAAAATCCACAGAAGATTTCTTTTTTGCTTTTTACTACTCAGAAGAGTCCAAACTCAGAGTGTTACAATTGTCAAAAGCACTAAAGACAATTACTAAAGTGACACGAGTTAATTACTCAAATGTCAATGATTTAATCAGAGCGACGACAGACATACTCTTATCATTCAGAAATAAACTCGTTTTATTATTCATCTTGTATAATGTAAAAATAAACAATACTTACGAGATCTTGTTGCCAGTTCTTTTTCAACCTCTTGAAGCACTTTATCCACTTGATCTAATAAATTTTCAAACGATTTCTCATCAGTTAGAAGATGATGTTTTTGTTCCTGGATAACGGCTTTTTCTAATAAAGTGTCTCGTTGATTCGGGTACTTCTCTGCCAGAGATTTCAAGTTTATTACATTGTTTTCTTCGGCATCTGAAAAAAAACCTGCTTTAGACAACGCATATATAAAGTTATCACCAAACAATGAAAGTACCTCATCTGAGATAGAAGTCGGTATTCCAGTTACATTTTGGGATCGGTGACTTCAGTTGAGTAACATAGAAATATTGGCTCTTTATACCAGGTACTTTTGGTGAAAATGATCTTGAAATTTGTTTAGAAAAAGGACAACTTTATTTAAAAGTAAATTTCAAAATCAATAAAGCTCAGTTGTTAAAAGTCAGTCATTTTTACTTTTTAAATAGTTTGCCAGTTTAGTACATTTTTTAAGCTTTTACAAATTTTTTTCAAATGTAAATATTATACTACAGGTGTAGATAGATAAATGCACTTTTATTATTAAATTATAACTGGGTTCTTGTTTGATTGTTTGTTATTAAGAAATAAATTGCATTTTATGTTACACTGTGAAATTTGTATACTTTTTTTAAATATTGGTTTTATTTAACTCAGTAACTACATTTATGTAATCATTAAATTGAGTATGTAATACGATTATACAATTGAACTTGGTTATACCGTCAACGAAGGGACCAAACGAATGTTGATGCTACGTTATAAAGATGTACCAACAGGAAATCGTATTTTTGTTATCTTGAGTGAAAGGACAAAAAACTATAAATTATTACTATTATTGGCAACATTATTCATGACGTTTATTAAAAAGAAAAACACTATATTATTCTTTTAATGTACAGTAACGTCCCGATAATTCGAGCCAATTGGAACTGAGGTCAACTACAATTAACATTTTTAAGTGTGTAAAGTTTTAATGAGTAAAAAATTAGGTTAAACATTTAAATACGTGCTCTGTGTACAGTATTAACAAACTGTAGCATTACTGTAATTTAAAAAATTTGGAAAACAGTTGACTCTAAGGGCCATCCCTGTAACTTCCCGCTAACTACACTATTTTTGGAAATTTTGAACTGCCATAACTTTTGGATGAATCAACCGATTTTTATGCGATTTGCGGCAATCGATGCAGTTTTTTAAGTCCATTGAAAGAATCAACAACAACAAATTTTTCAGATGAAAAGTTTCGGAGAAATTGAGGAAAAACACTTTTTTTTATTTTCTTTTGTTCACGATATCTCGCGAATGAATCAACCGATTTTTATGTGATTTGCGGCAATCGATGCAGGTTTTCGAGTCCATTGAAAGAATCGACAACAAAAATTTTTCTGATGAAAAATTTCGGAGAAATTGAGAAAAAACACTTTTTTTTATTTTCTTTCGTTCACGATATCTCACGAACGAATTAACGGATTTTGACCGGACTGGTAGCGATCGACGTCGCTTTTCAAGGTTAAAAGCTGATTAGATTTTGGAATTGATCGGTAAAGCCGTTTAAAAGTTATTCCAAAAAAAACTGATTTGAAATTTTTTTATTTCTTAGTTTTTTCTAAATTTCGCAGAACCTACCGGTCCGAATTAGTTGAAATTTTCAGGAAATCTAAGTTTGATGGAACTCTTTAGAACGCCGTTTGGTAGGGTCCAATCGGTTAAGCCGTTCAAAAGTTATAAGCGGGTCACATACTTACATACACACACACATACATACAGACAGGGTGACACCCTCTCGGGAGTGGTCAGGGAAGATTCCTAGAACCTCAAAACGTCGAGATCTGATGAATACTCGATTTTCAAAAAATGGGGTGAAACCAATAACTTCCCAATTTTAGAAAATTTTCAATTTTCTTAGCGGGAAGTTAAAAAAAAAACTAAAATTACAGTACGTATTAAAACATTAACTTACTGTATTAAAAAACATGCAACAGTTTTAAAGTGTCAACACTGGAACTGTGGGGGTGGGGGCAACTGTCTGATCACAACTACGTAAATGTCTCACCAGGATATTCGATTGAGTGGTTTATCCTCCGGGCTTTTGTAACGTCCGAAAACTTTCCCAGCAAGGTCATGGGTTTAGTTACACACAATTGACACCGCATAGCTCTTGGGAGAGTTGGCAGTGTTGCTTGTAGTAGAACCCCCCCCATCTACCGACTTTGATGGGACCCGCCGCAGATTACATTTTACGTGTGAAAAAATTACGTAGTTTGTTTATTTCATTGATTTTGAAGAGGGAGAAAATATTTGGCCTGACATCAAAGGAAAGGGGGAATTCTAACATTTTTCGAGTTCTGAGAAAACTGAATTCAAAGTTTGACATCGATATTTTGAAGATTTATGGCATTACAACCTAGTGGTTTAAATATTTATTGATGTTAAAACAGGGGTTTATAATAACATAAAAGATAACGATTTGACCGGACCTAAAAAAAATTATGCTAGGTCCAAGCTGACGCATTAGCCAAGGCCGTTAAAACCAAGTTCAACTGTATTTACAAATATAAATGAGTAGAATGCTATAGCCTACATCTTAATGAAATGTCTGTCTGCATGTAAACTATAATTAAAACAATTGTACACAATTGTACGTTCTTGCGACGGGTGTCAAGAGCTCCTACCAAAAACAAGCTGAATCCTACAACCACCCTAGCCAGTGCTTTTGACGTTAACAAAGGCACCAAACAAATCGTCTTCTTTAAATTGTAACTTTAAAACAGCGACAATTCCACGTATGAATAGTTTGGTAAAGTCACTGGAATAAGAATTCTTGAATCAAATATTGTTATTTTGCTTCAAAACCCAGCCAGATCATGAGCATGTATAGTGCAGAAAAGTTACCAGACACTGATTTAATGTAGATTTTGCTAGATCGGCAAAATAACTGGAATCCCTGGAGGTAATATCTTTCAACCTTTGACACCGATTCAACCAGTAAAAAAAGAAATTAGCTCAAAGCCAATGTTACAGAAATATTCCCCATATTTAGTCCAAGAGACGACATGTCTATTCTGTAACAATTGTTAGTCGCCATTTAGAATATTGATTACTAATTATACGATTTGTGACTTACCGTCTTCAATATTCCTATTCGTTGCTAAATGACGGCCGTTTCGGTATTCAGCCATTTTCAAGTTTATCAGGTTTCCCTTCGTCACTTACACAACGATTATGTACCGTAGTCATTGTGTTAGTTATGTGTAAGTGACGAAGGGAAACCTAATAATCTTATAATGTCTATTTATATTAGTAAAAATATAGTTTATTTACTTTTATTCTTATCCAATTACTAATAAATGTTTTGAAACGTTATCACTTGTGGAAGGAGTATTTTGTTTTCTTTATATTAAAACTATACAACTTTAAAAAAAATACTTTGAAACTTTATTAGTTTTTAAATAATCTCATGTAGGTCACCATGATATTCTAATTTCTTGTCTACACACAAAAATAACTTTATAAATAGTGTAACACAAAATAAATTTATTTAGATATGTCAGACCATATGATTTATCGTTTCTGTAATAAAATTGTAAATAAATCTGTAAAAAAACAAAAATCAAAACATATGAGGTGGCCTAAGACATAAATTTTATTATAGTAAAAAGGAAATAAAATAAAATACTTGGTATAAAATACTTTTTAGGATATTATGTGTATTTATATTAGGATAATATGCAGACATAAAAATTAGGTAAATCACTTACTTGTAAGCAGTCTCCTCACTGGAGATACGAAAGGTACTTTAGGTTTTCCAACAAATTTCGGATGGTAAAATGATCCAATTGTAACAACATTTGCTGGGATCTGATCTATTATATTACGAAAATGAATAACTTTTTGGCGTACTTCTGTGCCTTGATCCATTGGAATTAATCTGCGATGATCACCTAAAAAAACATATAGGCTAGTGTTCAAGCATAAATAATAACCATAGATTACAACCAAATTTAGGATAACTGATTCTTAGAAAAAGTATTTTATTCATAACTTGAGATGTTCTTATGTATTTAGACTTAATAAATAAAGTTGGAAACATATGCTTAATAAAGTTTCAGTTTTTCGCTTGGTTTACAACAAAAAAATAAATGATTTTACTGCAATTTAAGGATACACAAAATATTTTAAAAGGGTATAAATATTTAACAAACAAAATAATATCGGTTCGCCAATTCGTAACACTATTTCCTTAAAAGTTTTTAATTTAATTGTTCACAAATTATAAACTTTCTTCACAAATACTTACATTCATATACAAATAAAATTCTGACAAAAACTAAATCTGAAGATGTACTAAATGATTTGCATAGATTTTGACGATGACAAAAGTTATTTAAAGCTAATGTTATTTATTAATTAACATTCCATATAAAATGATTGAGTTAACAGAGTTATACTTGCAACATCTGGGAGCTGTAACCTAATGAAGTTATTGAATACATTCACGAATCACCGAAAATAAATGTCTGTGCAGAATAAGCAAATTTGTGTGATTGGGTCATATGTCTTTGTAGCGCCAACAATTTCTGGCATTGTGTTAGAATAATTTGTAATTCCTCAAATTGAAACTAAAATAATATAAACATAATTTTTTAACAATGGCTTGCTCCCACACTTTATGTTTGCTGCTGTCCACCAAAGATTTCACTGAAAGGTTCCCAGGCTGATGAATTGGTAGGGCCTTTCTTGTCTTCTATCCACCTAAAATAGCTACCTTACGCTACCTGAAATTTTCATGAGGGGGTATGTCAAAAATGTTGTTAATGGAAATTAATATTGCTGTCATTAGTAAAACATCTAATGTAGCTCATATTGATCTTTTTTAACCCTTTGCGCCCGAATAGGGTCTTTAAAAAAGTTCCTTTGAAGTTGTATGGCCACTTGATTTGCTATGTCAGCTTGGAATTGTTTTCACAGTCTTGTTTGTCCAAACCATAGAACTAAACACTGGAAGGCGGCTAGCGCCCACGGAGTGTTGATTGCGAGCCGTGCTGTAAGCGCTCCCCCCCACTCCTTCCAAGTGGATTGGTGACGGCCGGCCACAGTGTCTTATAGGCCTCGCTGCGATGCACCACGTGTCTGGTGTCGGTTTTGGTGTTATTATTTATGGATTGTTTTGTTGGAGTTGTAGCTACAATGCCTACATATTGTTCAGCTTACAATTGCAAAAACTATAATGTAAAAAACTCGGGTTTATCGTTTCACATGTAAGTACAGTTCTTGTTTTAACTTTAACGTTACTTATTCATATTCTCCCATAAGGCATTTGCAACATAAAAAAATCTCAGGTGTCTATTAGCTTATTTAAGTACATTAAACTGAACTTTTATAGTGATGCAGTAATTGTATGTATTTATTGTTTTTATAAAATTTTACGATTTAATAAAAAACAGCCCGCTTATTTGCATTTTACTTATAGTCTAATGCTAGTTTTTAAATAACTAAATGTTATTATTGTCTGCATCCTAACATTTTTATCAGATTCCCGAAAGACCCAGAACTAAGCAAAAAATGGGTAGTAGCAACTAAAAGAAAAGGTTTTATACCATCTAAAACTGTAACCCTATGCAGTGCTCATTTTGAAGATGATTGTTTTGAAGTTGGCGGGTTGAGAATCTTGCAAGACTATGTTGCAAAATGCCTATGATTATTTAAGTAGGGGCTACATTGAATATTGAGGGAGTTAACATTTTAAAACATGCAAGGAAAACGTTTGTTTTGGGGTTTTTGACCAATATCAATGCAATAAATATTCTAAGTTTAAGATTACTGAGGGAATTACTTTTCAAGTTTGTATTAACTTATAAATTCTCACAAGATCACCTAGAGCTATTCTTTTCTTGTATAAGAGCCAGAGGAGGGCGGAACAATAATCCTAATGTCAATCAGTTTAAGTTTGCCTTACGACAGCTTACGTACAGAAACAGTGTTAGGGCATCGGATGGAAGCAATTGTTTAGAATTCGATGAAAACCATCAGAATGCTGTTTTAAGTTTTCACATACCATTAAGCTTAGATGAAAATGTTGATGATGACGGTGAGAGGGACGCAATCAGTGAGATGCAGGCTATGATGTCAAATTTAATTGACGGGCCTGAGCTATCATACTATAAAGATAATATATTGTACTATATTAGTGGATTTGTTGTAAGGAAAGTGAGTTCAATAAGAAATGTACTGATGTGTTATACTCTCAATCAAGTTTAAATTCTGGTCTTGATTATGATAATCTTAAAATTTTG
This sequence comes from Philaenus spumarius, assembly GCA_018207615.1. Classification (NCBI taxonomy): domain Eukaryota; kingdom Metazoa; phylum Arthropoda; class Insecta; order Hemiptera; family Aphrophoridae; genus Philaenus; species Philaenus spumarius. The sequence goes on from JAGFPH010000452.1 coordinate 474,467, forward strand.
TAAGTAAAGGACACCTTATTAATGTTTCGCAGCAGGTGTTTAAGTTGATTAAGTATTTGTACAACCTTTTTTTGGCTTCTAAGGATAGCCCTAATTTTAGTACGAAAAATTGTATTGTACTGGCTAGTAGGCATTTTCATGGCTGTTTGTTTAACAATCATATCGCTAACATTGATTTCAGTGATGACAGCCATGAACTTAAACTCATAAAACATATTGGGACTATATTTTACAAAACTATTTGTTTTGAGCATACTAAAGAGAAAACGCTGTTGCTAAACAAAACTAAGTTAGGTATGAGGCAAAAATTAAACAAACTTGTGTTGTTTACACGGTACATGTAGTTTTTAAAAGTTATTTATTTGTTGTCTGTTTTAGAATACTTAATAAATTGTTTTTTAGTAAAATTCAGTGGTTTTCATTCTCCTTTTGTCATTGGAATTCCAGTTACATTAGTTTAACTTTAAAGGATGCCATAATAACAACAAATTAGTGATAAAACAGAGTCGGTGCCAGGTAACCGAATGGAGTGTCAGCCGGCCGAGCACTTGGAAGGAGTGGGGGAAGCAGACAAACGGCGGACCGCGAGCGCTGTAATGACTCCGCCTTCCAGTGTTTAGTTCTATGGTCCAAACTCGTATGGCCACTCAGAGTGGCTAATACAAAATCCGGTCAACACTCGCATGGCCATTGTGAGTGAACATAGCATTACGTATCTATGGAAACCTATTTTTTTTACAAAATTATATTACTTTCTGTTTAAAGGGCTGGAATCTGTAGGAAAATTATTGAACTATGTGAACAACACAGGATAGCTTTCCCTCCTTTTATAACAGCTGTGTTGAGCTCAATAATATAACCTCTAGATTTCACTCAGTGCTGTGCTAGTTGTAGTTAGTGTCGTGATAAATGGTTGATAATTATAATATTATGGAAATGGATGATTTAAATTAATTAAGTTCTAATGTAAGTTTGTACAATTTAAAAATATTTTCTATATTGAAGTTTGTCATTTAAAAACATGACTATTGGTTATTTCTCACTTTGATTTTCATATGTTATTTATATAAGGTAATATAAATATAATGTCTGTATGAGCTTTAAAATACTGTTCAAAACCATAATTCCATTTCAAATGAGTTATATTTGTCACTAAACAGAGCTTATTTATAGAATATTCATGTTTTCTCTTTAACCTACTTTAAATTGAACAAAACAATTCTGAGATGGTGATGCCATCCAGACAAAATGGCAGCCAAGTACCAGCCGACGATAGAGCGGCTACTCTCAGTGGCCATGTGACCTGAAAGGACTCAGCTCATGGAAAATAATACAAGTTGTCTAAGAGTCGGGTGTGACCACTGGTAGTGGCCTTTCGAGCGCAAAAGGTTAAGGTATGATATAAAACTATATTTTTCTTTAGAACATTTTAGGGTGTGGAAAATCATTTTTAGTCTACTAGCATAGATCATGAATAATAAAATGCATGCATACGGCGGCTGTGTGGCGAAAATAAGGTTGTCGGGAAAATATTGCATGATCGCGCCGCGGGGTAGCGCTAGGGTGAAATTGTTCATGGCATTGGTGCTATGCACCGCTTCCGTCGTTTCCTCCATAGATCGCTCCACTATCGTCGAATTTAAAGCGTTATTGAAATAGTGCATTGGATCGGAGTTCTATTAGGTTATCCAAATACAATGCTACTAGTTTATAAGGTATACCGGTACTCACGTAAATAGAAGCTTCAAATCTTTTTCAGATGGCCTTGTATTTTATAAAAAGACAATACTGTAGTAAAATGTATTAACAAAAGCTAAATATTTCTAGTAATAATAAAGATAATAATAATCATAAAGCCGAAAGCAGCGCCCATATTTATTAATTTTTGAATACTAAAGAACATAATATTGCCTTTTTTTAAATTAAAAAATAGAAACTATTAAGTTACCATTGCTAAAATTATCCTCCAGATAATCTATAATTCTTGCAGAATCTGGAATGATCTTCACTCCATCTTTTAGAACTGGGACCTCTCCACGGGGATTAATCTCTAGAAACCACGGCTGGTACTGCTCACCTTTGGTGATGTTGACAACATGAGATTTGAATGGCAGCCTTTTTTCTAACAATGCCATTATAACCTAACATAAAAAGGCACAAAGCTTGTTAGAAAATATTCACACTTAAGTCTTCTTTGCTTAATTAGTCATGTAAGATAACTGTAACTTGTAATAAAAATGAAGTTGAATATCATCAGAGTTTGCATGTAATTAACAAAAATCTTTTCATAACCTTATTCAAAGCTCAAACTAAATTTTCAGTAGCCAATGAACAAGGACGTCTACGGCAAGTTATAATAAATCACACTGTTGTAAATTTCTCAATAGCCTACATAGGATATCTAAATATAGGATAAGTTATTTATTTGTCAAGGGAATGTTTTAAAAGGTAATTTATTGTGTTGCCATATCTGACCTAGGTTGACATATTACATACCTACAACTTTCAAAAATATAAGATGTTATGTAATATAGCCTATAATCCCTTTATATTTATACCTTTTAGACCAACTACTTATCATACCTAACCTTTATGTAACCACTTAGGCCTATACAATTCTAACAATTGCACACAGCAAACCAGATTCTAATTGAAACTGCATTCTAAAAACCTAGTTAAATTTTAAATTACTCCTTAACAAACCTTTAAGTTGTTTTTCTAAATACTAACTAATCCTAACCTACAAAATTATGGTTAAAAAGCCTAAGTTCATAACTTTGAGATTCCGATATATTATATAGATATATTTTTGTAGCCTACAATAATTTGTAAATATGTTAGGATAGGCCTACCCTAGTTATTTTTTTCATGATTTAATATTTGTTTGTTTTTTAATCATTGGTTAAACATGGTTAATTTTTAATATGTTACTTCAAATACCAATTTTTAAGGTACAAAAATGGCAAATAATTTCTGGAGAATATAAAATTATTCTGGTTATGTCCTAAATGTTTTAAAATAATAAATACTTCTGACCTTTAAAAAATCAGCTGTATGATATAATTTGCAGGTGTCATGTCAGCTGTGTCATTATAGGTTAAGGTTAACAAGTTAATTTTTCAAATCTAAAATACATACTTTAAAAAAGAAATACAAGTGTTTGGATACTTGTCGTTAAATCAATAAAAACTCACCTTTTGTGCATAAAATGAGTAGTGGTTTAAATACAACAACAATCCATTTCCCTTTTCATTTTGTTTGGGAGAAGAACCCGATTCACTTCCAGCTGCGGCCATGTCTTTCTCATCAGGATGATAATTAAGATTGGAAAGCCCGCGGTTTACCAGATTTACACCACCAAATGCAAAAATGTAAGGGACGTAACCTAATCTAAAAGAACTTCTAGGTTTAGAAATATTTATAAAACAATTCGTTCTAAAAAAGTATTTGAAAAAAAACCGTTGCGCACTTCCTGAAGCCATCATTTACGTATGAAGCTGAAATATGGTTAGAACGAATAAAATGGAGACAGATCCGTATCTAAACTATTAAATTACCTGCAACTACAAGTTTTTTATTAATAAAAAATATAAAACGCATGCAGTAACTAAAACATCGTAGTTTTTGTTTACCTATTACATTATTTTAATAAACATGCAACTATTCTTTGAAAATACGATTGAAATAGAATTTGCAGTTAAAAATACAGTAGGCCTAATGCACACTTGGCGTAGTTCACCTATTTCCACTATTTTTAGATCTTGAAAAAGAAGTCAAACTTGTGTAAAAAAACTGTAACAATAATTAATTTGATTTATTAACATATTATCAAAGATCAGAATGGTGAAATATTTTGTACTTTAGGTTATATTTTGTATTTTACAGATTTGTGAAAAATATTTTCTTGGCACAATTATACTAGCGGTAGAGAGAGAAGTGGCGCCAATTAAACGGTCTATTTAAAGAGTAGGTCTTCGTTTAATCAGAAAAAATGTAATTTATAAAGAATTTAATAAATTTTGAAAAATTAAATTAAATTAAGCTGTATGTTATAGGAAATTATAAGTAACTTTATCATAAAACTTAGTTAAAGTCATGTTTATGTTTTTAAATAGCCCATAATCTAAAACCCTAAATCAAATAATAATATAATACAATAAACGGTACCAGGAACTGGCACATACTTTCTCACAACATATTTATATTATTAAACAGATTCAGTGTGACTTCATAATTGTAGAAGAGGTGTTAAAGTAGGAGATTAACTAATAAATATTATTAGCTAGAGAGAAAATTATTCGATCGATTTCGAACAAATTTGCACAAAACACGTATATTAGGCCTGTATAGATGAACGAAAAAAGGTTTTGAAAAACAACTCCCTTTTTGGCCAAAAAACCCCCAAAAATAAGTTATTATTATTGTTATTGGCTAAACAAGAATTTTTAGAAAGATACGGTTTTCTGCATATGGTAAAGTTAAATTTTCTGCATATGCAAATTTGATCAAAATCGTTAGAGCCGTTTTTTTATAAAAAAATATTAACTGATTTTTTGGGGGTTTTTTTGGCCAAAAAGGGAGTTGTTTTTCAAAACCCTTTTTCGTGCATCTATTTAGGCCTAATTGACATGTTTGGTGCAAATTTGTTCGAAATCGATCGAATAGTTTTCGCTCTAGCTTTGTATACAAACAGACAGACATTTTGTAAAAACCAGTTTTTTGGACTCAGGGGGTCCCGAAACGGATATTTCCACAAAAATCTCAACATCGATTTTTTTAGCGATCACTATAGGTACATGCTTTCTCTATACTTAGTATAGTGAGAAAGTAAAATGGTGGTTCATTCTCGTCCATAACGAACTCTGTCCTTAAATAATTCCGTTTTAAAAGTTAAATGTCAAAACCAACAGTCACATTTTTGTTAAAATGAGTAGAAACTATTTTTAAAATAAAATATTATGATTTACAGCAAAAATCAACTTTTACTGTCATTGTGTTTCATTTTTTGATCTTTTTATTTTAATAATTTTAAAATATTAATCTTCAACATTACAGCCAAAACTAACTTCTAAGTAGACTAAACACTATATTTATGTTTATAGTACAGTATTGACAGAAATTTGTTATCTTAAAACATTTGAATTGTAGGCCTACTCCAATCTGTTCAGAAAAGATATTCATTGTTATCTTGAAAATTTTAATCTGTATACAGTTATGTAATCTAAAAACATACTGTCACAGATATTCTGGTAAAATGTAGGGCCTACTTACAGTAATGATATTGCCATTAAGTAATACTGGAAATTCTATGTTTAATTTTAACGCAAAAGTGTAATTTAAACACTGTCTTACAACAGGGATAGCTTTAAAAGTGCCACTATGTCTTTAAAAACTGTTTTTTCATTACCTGTTTTAAGATCATTTTACTGAAGTTTTCAAAATAGCAATAATCTCTGACCTATTTGACCAAGATTGTTGAAGGATCTTGTAAACTTTCAACTTGTTTTAACCTTTTACCAACAAGACAAATGTATCTACAGTATATGAACTTTGTCCATATACTGTAGGATCTTCATTAAAAAAATAATAATTTACTATTAAAAATCTTTAAAAAGATTCTGATAATGTGAATTTTTATTGTTAATAGACGGACTGAATTTTGAAAAATTGATTTCCACCAAAACTTAAAAATGTGTAAAGGCAACCTATTATAGATTGTAATAGGCTACCTGAAATTAAGTCATCAAAATTGTAGAATTTGCATTTTTGTTTAAATAGAATTGGCCCACTAGTTTATTCACTGCGCTAAAAAATATGATTCTAGGGCCATTTTTCAGAATCATATAACTTAAGAATACAGTAGAGTTAAATGGCAAAACTTTGTCAAACTATATAAAACTCTGTCTATGTGTTAATCCAATTGTACCAACTATTTGGAATTAAAAGTAAATATTTGAAACCACAAAATTTAATTAAAATTTGTCATTATAACAATCCTTACCAATCCATGATAAGCTTTTAGTTTGACAAATAATTTGGTACAATAAATTCTCAAATCAGTTGACGGGTTTTACTTATGAGCATAAAATAAAGTCCTAACTTAACATGTTAAAAATCCGGCTTGAATAAAAGCCAGAATAATTCTGTATTCATTTGAACTAATCAGTTTTTTTTTAAACAAAGGTGTTTCACTCTTTATGATCTTTAATTTGAGATATCACAAGATATCGGTTATCATTACACCTTTTAAAGCTTGAGTAAGTTGGTTTTTCAAAATGTACTATCCCTGTGACAAAAGACTTTAAAAATGTATGAATTTTCAGTGGTAAATGGTGAAAGTTTTAAAATTTTTAAGTCTGTTTAAGGACTTGCCGTAAACAAATAATCGGGGAAATGTAATTTTTGTAACAATTTGTATTTAATAATTAAGAAAAAACAATTTAAGGTAAAAAGTTTAGTTACAAGAAAATGTTTTTAAAAATTATTTAATTTTCGTTCATTTTTATATGCAGGCACCTACGCTTTTCACCAACTAAAATTAATTGTTTATTTATCAAACAGCTTTTTTTACAAAGTGTGACTTGTAAACAGCACCAGGTTTCTTTTGCCGTTCGTCTGTTTCACTTGTAAAGTAATAATTATTAGTAAATCCTTCATAATAGGAATTTTTAATCATTCGGTCTTGTCATCAATTTTTTAAAATAATAATGGAACAACATTTACATTTTTACTATTCATACCTATTGAGTTAAATCGGTAGATTTTTTTATTAGTAGAAAACTAAAAGAGCCAACAGATTTAAAAAGTAAGAACTGTAGGTACTTTTGCCACATTAAATCATTAACACTTTATTTTAAAAATGTGATAATTATGTTTCTTTTTAACCTGGAATAGTTCAAAATTTGTAATCTGTTTTTTAGTACGGTAATACCTGAGATAAATAAAAAAATGTTATCTGTCTGACTCAAAACATTAAACTTGTACAAAATAAACTATTTAAAAAAATCTAAACATTTTAATCATTTTAAATAGTTTTGTTCGTACCTATCCTGGAGGTTATAAATTAAAAATGAAGTAGTCAGTGTCAGAAAATGAAACGTAACATTTATTTTTTAAATATATATATATATAAAAGAAACACAAATTATACATCAGTACATAATACATTTTCTGTCCAAATTCTTGTGTTCATTATGGCAATTTGATGGTTGGTTTTAGTATCTGAAACAATTTATGAAAATCATTTAGACAGTAAATGGCCTAAAAAGGTTGTGTTACTGTTAATTTGTTTATTTATGTTAATGAATGTCGTTAAGAAACTTAACATACTGTATATAAGTAGGTTAAGAGAAAACACGAGCGTTAACGGCATTGGAGTAAATTAAATGTTGGAATATAATTTTTGAATTTAAAAATTTCAGTTATAAATTGTACTTTACAATAGTAACACCAGTTAATTGTTAATTAATTATTAAAATTGTCATTACTGAAGCAAAATAAGAAAACCATTGGTGGTAAAAGCATTTTAACTTCCATTTGTCTATAAATATAAACAGTGCAGTTATATTTAATACCGTTTCACACACCCACAGGAATCAAAAGCATAAAAAAATATTTCACCACTGCAGTGGTTCTTATTTACCAAAACGAAATCTAAGGATTTTGCTCAAAATTTGGTAAACTGGAAACATTAAAACTTTATATTGCTATAAAGTTCAAGCCAAATAAATAAATAACAATTTGTACATTGGAAAACGACAACAACAAAACAAAACACTTCTACTATGAAAAGATTTTTTTACTTTAAATTTAGCAACTGAGTTTATAATTTGTATACAGTATTTCAACAAAATTTAAATGAAATGGTTAAAGCCCAAATTTAAATTTAAACCTGGTCCCTTAAAAGCATAAACCAGTCGTTTAAAGTTTCATAAACGCTAATAAATCAGTAAATTTGTGTTCTAATCTTATTTGAAATTCAAACTTATGTATAATTAAATAAAACACTTACCTAAATCAAACATTGTGGTAATTTGAAAACAGGTTTTTTTTCTTACACTGGTTTATTTTTTGTCTACAAAAAATTGGCTGTGAAAGTTTTTAGAAACTTAAAAGTGGGAAAACTATAAATTGAAATTTTAGCATATTTACAGCAGCTCTTTCCTAAGTTATTACCGATTGAAAAATAAAACAATACATTTTTTAACAATATCAAAATATACAACACACAAGCAGTTCTTAAAATATTAATATTTTTATGGCATTTGTTTACTGGTCAAAATAAAAAAACCAGTCTTCAGAAGGTACCGGTACTGTATATTAAAAATTTTCAATTATATAGATTTTATAAAAATTAGCATGTTAAAGTCTTACTTGAATTTTGTGTTTCTTCAAATTTTAATGCAGCAAATACACAAGTTAAGCTGAGTAAACAGAATAAATCAAATTTCTTGAATGTTATTCATAAACAAATACAAGTTAATGATTGTCTTTATTTTAATGTCTGGAATGATTTAACGAGTGATGGTGCAGCGAACAATTTGGTCCAAATAAAGTAATAAATTTACAAAATTCAAATAAAAATGATATTAACAAATTATATATAAACAAAAATATATTTTGTATTATTTATCTTGAAAATTCTTTTGCACTCAAAAATCAAGCTAAACATTAACTGCAATTTATAACAGTTTCAATGTTTTCCTAAGTTAAATGATGTGTTGTTTATTTTAAATGCATAAATATTATGAAAATTCACAATTTCGGTGAGTTACTAATAGTTTGAGCAAAATTGTATGAAAATTCTTAGGCTTGTGATGGTGAGAAATTAAAATTGTGTCACAGTGCAATAAAGTACAACAAAAAGGAAATAATTAAAGCAGTATAAAAATAGTGTGAAAGCATACAAATGTACAGCTGCTATGTGGACTGTAACTGTAACATAAGCGAGATTTCTAGTCTGTAAGCAAAAACAAAAGA
>JAGFPH010000452.1:503001-519459 GCA_018207615.1 Philaenus spumarius
CCTAAACAAGACAACACATTTTATATACATTTAAAAGGATAAGTCTGAAACACCTATTTCTAAAATTCTACTCGACCATTTTCAATAATTTTGGTGTTGTTGGAAAGCACTTCTTGAGTATGTTTCAAAATAATTAAATGATAACATTTTTCATAATTCCTCACAAACTCAAAAAACTAAAAACTTTTCTGAACCGGTTAGACTGAAAAGATTAACTGGTTTTGCGTGAATTTTCAAAAAGTCGGTTCTTTGTAAATTATTTTGTAATGTACTCGAAAGAAACATTGCAAAGACAACAACTTTATTAAAATCGGTCCAGTAGAGCTCTAGAAGGAGGCATTACAAAAAAATGTCTTTCTATAAAAAGTATAAACTTCTATTCTACAAACATTGTTTTAACTGCAATTACCATAGCAATAAAACAACAAGTACATTATTTTCCTACAAAAACTGATGTTGAACAACATCGGATATAAATATTACTTTTATATGATTTTCTACTTTAGCTTATCAGTAATAGGAAGGTATATAAAATAAGAAATTTTGTACCTATTATATTTATTTATTCCTTATGTTTATAATATTGAACAAACTAAATTTTAAAATATACCGTAACTAAGTTTTATTTGTTTCATAGTCTTGAAGTTGTTTTTTTCTTTCGATTAAAAACTTTTTACAGGTTACAATTTTATAATGTATTTTATAATATTGAAAGAGTTGTTTATGCTTTATTAAAATTTGTTTAACATTTCGTTTTATCGTATTACTTTACAAGTTTTTTTAAAGATTTGTTTGAAGAGGCACGGAAAGCAAAATTTAGGCCGCATATAAATACAACACATTAGTTAATTGCTTGTGTGATCAAACCAAGAATCCTTAGAACTGATGCCACAGGCACTAACCATTCCTCTACCATTGACACAGTGAACAACAAACAATTTGAGTAATATACGTTCCGACTAATTTAGAAGGTGCATAATGATATTAAAATTGTTGTATTTTACAAAAGTCCCTACACATTAAACATTTTTCCTGACTTTAAGGAATATTAATGGCAAATTTGAAGAAAATCTAACAACGCGTTTTGTCGTAATCGCATAACAGACGGACAAAATGCCGGACAGTCTTGAAACAGGACTTTGCTTACGCTCAAAAAGCCTACAAAGATTCAACAATTTTCAATTGAATAAAGTAACAATTCAACATAATTTGTTTAAAAATGTAGCAAAGTTCTAAAATCAGTAAGACAAACTAATTTATAGAAGTCAAGTGATTCAAAATAAATTACACTATAACAATTATAATAAACAAAACAATAAAATATTACCGCCTCAATATTCTTGCTAATTCAGGATCATGAATGAGTTACCTCAGCAGGAAATAGAAAAGAAAAATATATAATATTAAAGCAAGTCAAAGATTGAAGTAAATACATGCGAGGATTGAGCTAAATATAATATTATACAGTTGGACATTATTTTGCATATTTAGAAGGGAAAATACAGTGTTGGTTATTCTATATTACAATTTACCTTGAGAACCGTGAAAATTATTATTAAAAAATAACAGAATATAAATATTTGTTGATTAGTTTGAACTTACCTTTTCTTTTTCCATCTTTTGCCAAAAAGCCCTTCCTTTAATTCTTGAAATTCCATCATGTTTAATAATGAACTTTAAAATTGCTTCCCTTTCAGAATGAGTGTAAGGCAGTCGAGAACTACAACAATATAGAAATACTAGGGTTTTTTATTTATTTATTTATTTCTCTCGCCTTTGACAAAAATACATTTTGTATAGCAAGCGTCATTATTACAGGACTATTAAAACATTACATAGACAACAAACACAACATCAGCACCAGCCAAAACCAAAAACCACAAAACACATCAATAAACAAAACAACTAATGATATTCACATTCAAATGTGATAGCAACAACATCCAAAATACAACAGAACATACATTTTTCTTCTTTTTGCAACTTCATGCTTCTTAAAACTAATTTTAATATATATTAAATTTCAACACTATCAATACTTTTTACATTTAATATAATTTTGCGCTTCCAAAAATTACTTTCTTTATATAGTGCCCTGAAACATATAAAAAAGAAAAGCACCTCCATCATTCGGTAGATGGCAGTCCCATGAATTCTTCTACAGAATAAAAGATGCCCTGCTTCAAGTATCTCAACACTTCCCTCTTAAATGAATTTTCATCTGTCATTGCCTTAAGCCTATGTGGAAGACAGTTGTGTAGGATTGCCCCAGAAACTGCTGGTGACTTTGAAGTTTGAGAAAGCCTGTGTTTAGGAATGGTTAAATTGTATGTTTCTCTTGTATTGTATCTATGTACCTTATTATAGTGTACATCTGCGTGGAACTTTGAAAACATGATGACACTCAGAATATAAATCGATGGGAAAGTTAAAACATCAAGCTTTTTGAAAAGAAGGCGGCAAGAATCTGTATGCTTCTTACCAAAGATAGCCCGAAGTGCGGACTTTTGAATTTTAAAAACCTTTAACATTGATCTTGTTGAAGCATTTCCCCACACAGCAACACCATATTGAATATGACAGTAAAAAATACCATAATATGCCATCCGAAGAACCGGCAAAGAGCAATACCTTGATAACCTTTTCAGATAGTTATCATTGAATGGTTAACATTGAAAATAAGAATGTTAGTATAGAGAGGGGGCTGTGAAGAAGTGAAGGCTTGAACAAATATAAGTAATATTTCAAAAATTAAAGTAATATTTTATAATTATAAGGTCATCGAAAATGAATTACCAAGTATAGGTAGTGTCTCTCTGGAATGGAGTACTGTATCAAAATTAAACATTTACTATTTATTTCCTATCATCGAAATTTAATTTTAAGTACAGTAGAACTCTAGTTATCCGAATCAATTGGGACCAGACCCCATTCCGCACCCATCCGGCATATTGGGAGTATCTTCTTGCAATACTAGAGGCTCATTTGCTCTGGCGACAGAACACAGACCGATAAGGCGTAACAGATTTTGCATATACTTTTGATTTGGTCTAAACATACTCAAATAACAACACCCTGCACTCTATTGGAAGTTTCGTGAACTATGGAATCATCTAAGCAAATGTTTGTGTATTTGCGTTTAAAGGCGCTAACCGCACTTAGAGATTGGTCATGCCGCGTCTAAGGGCACTAACTAGCCGTCCGTTAAGGGATAAAAACAAGTGAATAAATATGCAAAAACACGTTGAGTTCACTGTTAAAAACTGAAGTAAAGATCTTAGTTTTAGAGCAAAAAGGTAACCCATTCGCCATTTAATTCCGAGCGCAGCAAGTAAACAAGGTTACTGAGAATGCCGATCTGAAGGGAGGAAAAACAGAAGAGCCACTATGCTTGCACAGCTTGAGCCTCAGGCAAGGCACAGTCACAATCTATCTGAGATATATAGGAATTAGAACAGTCATTTGGTGCTCAAAAATGGGGTTACCAGGAAAATTTCCGGCAGTTTTGAAAATTGGTGACTTCTTAGACTTCAATGTGCCTTTTCAAATTTTCTCTTTGCCACTTCATATCTTTGCCGCTTGCACCGCCGTATTGGGAAAATGGCGGCCAAAACCAGGCTTTTGACAATATCTCCATTCTGACTCATTTTACGATGAAAATAGTAAGTTACATAATAAATTAAACTAGAGAAAATTTCCTACAATTTATGTAGCAAAATATTGTTTATAAAATGAATCGTCTTAGTGGACAAGCGCCTCCGAGTCTACTCCAACACGCGTTTTGGCCAAAAGAACTAATTTCCACACCACCATAGAGGTAGAGTAAGTGGCTCGTTTTTTTTTTGTGGTATCCCTAGTAGGCCTAATGCACATTTAATGCACAAATACAAAATTTAACACTTATCCTTCACTTAGCTATCCTTGATGGACCAGGTTTTTCGAGTTCATCGTCTTCAGTACCGAGCGAAACGTCACAGATAAAAATTTCTTCCATGTCAACCGCGATGGGATAATCAGTTTCGTTGTAATCCTCTTGATCCTCAATTTCGTCATAGGTTTGCTCGAGAACAGTCTCCATTTCTTCCTCTTCATCGCTATCTTGTAGTGCAAATTGCGAATTATTACAGGTACATTGCATATAACGGAGCACTTTAATACAGCCTTTCTCCATCCACTGGCTCCCCTACATCACTTTTTGCATTTGCAAGTTTGCAAGAAATAAGTTTTACCAAGGTTTCCGGAGCTGGGGCTTTAAGTGTAGTGACAGGAATTAGCCCATTCTTGCTTTTTTCCCATCCTCATTTTGTTCAACTCCATACCACTGCTGAACCTGGTAATAGGTTCGGAACGAATGTTGTGGTGCTGCTTCTGTCGGTGGCAGCAATGCAATATTAAATTTATTTTTATACGCTGATTTTGTGAAGAATAAATGTCTGTAGTTGTTTAAAGACCTACTTTTCCTCCCACTGTAACCGTAAAATGCAAGAGGAAGCGTTCTCCAGCTTCAGCAATGATCTCTGGATCAACATTTTGGTTTTTAAATACCTGGACAAGTTTGTTTAAATCTGGGTTTTTTCGAAGAACATTAGCTCATTTTATTTTTCCTTCATTTAAGAGTGCTGATGTTGTACACAGCCACTGAATGCATGCCAAAATAATATGTTATCTGCAGCTGTTTTATCTGTGATATTTTTTGTTGAATGTATTTGTTGCAAAATTTTTCCTCTGTCTGGTTTGAGAATGCACATGTTTTAACGCGTAGATAAGAAGAGATGCCGTGTAGATATAAGCCGTCAAAAGAATAAGAAGATCTACATCTTCGCGGACAACTATTACGGAATCAAATGTAGATGAAATGCTGATTGCCGTATTGATTATTATCGTATCCGCATCTTCGTGGCTTGCTTGACCATGATGTTCGTAGCTTCAAATTTTGTCTTGAACATTCTAACGAGGAGTTTCTATCTGTGACGTTTCACTCGGTACTGAAGACGATGAAATGGCAAAACCCGGTCCATCAAGGATAGCGAAGAGAAGGAGAATTTTGTAATAGTGCATTACATGTGGATTAGATCTATTGGGGACACCATAAAAAACTAATTATTCTATTTTGAAGTTATTTAGCTACGGATAACGTAATTCAAATTAATAAATTTGTGTTTCATAATTTAATAATTCATAATTAATTGTAATGTATTCTGTTGGCCAACAAGTTTTAAACATGTCGGACGTTTTGTGTATTTTTGTGTGCTATTTTATTTTTGACGACGTCCCAATGGGCGTAGAATTATCGTGTGTGAACTGTGTGTGTTTTATATTTTAATGTGTTTCGTGTACAGTGTTTGAAAATGCGATAAATCGCGAAACAGCTGTAGCACGTTTCTTAAAGAAAGAATTGGATAACGATGACGGTAAGAAACACAAATTTATTAATTTTAATTATTCTACCTCTATGGTGGTGTGGAAATGAGTTTTTTTTGCCGCAACGCGTCTCGGAGTAGAGTTTTCGGTGCTTGTACGCTAAAACTATCAATTTTACAAAACAATATTTTACTACATAAATTTTCTCTAGTTTAATTTATTTCATAACTCTATTTTCAACGAATAATAGTGAGTGGGAATGGAGATATTGTAAAAAAAAATGTTTTTGGGCGCCATTTTTCACCATGGCAGTAGCCTACGAGGTGGCAAAGTAAAATTTGAAAAGAGCTTGTCAAAATCTATAAAATCACCAATTTCAAAATGCCCGGAATCTTTCCAGATAAAACTACCAAATTACTGGACTAAATATTGAGAATATATATGACAAATAACAATTTGTATGCAATAATTTATATTAACAAACAGAAGGAAATAAACTAAAACTTATATCAAAAAGTTTAGTTGTCGCCATTCTAAATATTGATTTAATAAATAAATATTGTGACTTACCGTCTTACAATATTCTATTGTATTGCCGTAGTACGACAGCCGTTCGGCTATTCAGCCATTTTCAAGCTTTGTAGCCGGATATTAAAATAAAGTATCGTGTGCAGTTATTAATTTATTATTGTGTTTGTGTCCAATGTACTGTGATTGAGTGGTTTTCTTAACAAGTGACAAAGGATTATCCGGCTATAAAGCTTGAAAATTGCTGAATAGCCTGAAACGGCTGTCGTACTATGGCAATAAAATTGAATATAGTAAGACGGTAAGTCACAACATTTATTTATATCTTATAGTTCAGATAACATGACCAAATACATTATTTTTTCACTCACTGTTTGGCATGCTGAGTTGCTTTTTCTTTCATCAGATACCTTTCTCTTAAAACATCGTCATTTATGTTGATTGATTCACAGCTACTATTACTACTGACCGACACACAATCTTCAATGTTGCTAGTAATTTTATTATTTTCATCGGAACTGGCATCATATTTTCTGTTGGGATAGTAAAATATAGGTTAAATAGTAAATCACATATTGATAAATGTATTTTGAAGGAGGAAAGACTATAGTGTAAGATCTCCAACTTCCCAAAGTATAAAATAATATAGAATAGGACCATAAGTCAATTTTTAGAAAGAGAGCATTTTTATTTTTGAATTTAACTTAATTTATATTACAAATGTTTTTTTTTAGAAAGAGAGCTTAATAATTAGAAGCATTTTAACGAAAAGGAAATAAATATAAAAGGGCAGACAATTTTAAAGTACATTTCAGTAGAATGAAAATAAAAGGCAGACAATTTTAAAAATTTAAAAGTAGGGTTTGAGAAGATGGACAGTCTATGTACTAACGCCAAGACACGGAAATTATACGAGTTTTAAGACGCAGTTAGAAAAGCAACGTCCAAAAGTCTAGACGAGATAAGCGAACACCTGCAAGCCAATTCCTGGAGAAACGGTCTACGTTCGATTTCACACGCAAGACCCACAGAAAGAACGCATAGCTAGCATCCCAAAGATCTGACGCAACTTTGAACATCTGAGTGGTCAGACGTTTCTAATTGGTTGAGAGAAAATAGACGCCGGCTGAACGTAGCGGTGGAAAAGAACGCTAACGTCACTTATCAACGAGAAACCAAGCAGTGAACGTCGCTTGAAGTGTTGCGCGTTATGCGTCGTGCATTAACAGTTTAATCATGTAACATTTATTATTGCTAATCTACAAGTACAAAGTAGTATCTCATCGTCAAATGGTGTATAGTGCGATCGCTTAAATTAATGTGACAGTAAATCGGACACGACAATGAACTAGGCTACGAAAGTTTTTGCGCATGCGAGTGGGGTTTTCTTTTTTAAAATTAATAAGTTTGTGGTCTGCTTTTCGTAAGTACAGTGCACTTAAAATTCTTTTTTTTATAAATCACCAGCTCTCTTTAAATTTATAATCTATAATTTGTATGTATTTGAATTTATTTTTCTTTGTCGTATATTTTATGATATTAATAAATGTCGAAGGTAATTTCTAAATCGTCTACTTTGTTTGGCCTAATCTGATCCTTTTCATCATATATCAATCAGGTCATTGAATTCACTACCCGAGATAGAATAAAACTAAAAATAGAGTCTTGCAAATCAAATCAAGTTTATATATTTGTTATTTTTTTATTTGTAAGCTGAGCATCTTACAAATTGGCGCAGCCAACTTTGAGGCTCGTCATATAAGAGACTCTTAAACTTACAATAGTTGTTATACATTTTAGTTTAATCTGTGCAATAGGTTTACACAGTTAACAACACGTTCGCTACTGAAATTATTAAAGTTTTTCGTACACATAGACACTAGGATCACATATATGCGGCGACCGGTTTCTATCCACAGACTGACGCCGCATATTCGTGGCAGTATTCTTTTGCTACTTAATAGCTAATTTTAAAGTACTAGTCTAACAAAACATGTAAACATCCCACAGTTTGCCCTTATCAACACGACACGTTTTTAAACCCTTTCTATAAAACTACCCTCTTATATCAGAATGGATAATTTGCCATATAGAGGCCCAGTACTTATCTCATTCAGCTGTTCGATCGGTCCATTGAATATATCCACGGCCTTCTTGGTTTTATAGCGTAACCCTTTTCATGAGGATAAATTTAACGGCTTAAAGAAATCAATGGGCTGTGGAAGAATATTATCAGCTGTTGTGCTCTGTTCCCTTGAGACGAAGCAGTGAGGGAGTGAGGGATTTATTATAATAGCTCAGAAGTAGCCTAATTAAAAAAAGTTGTTTTCGTTTTAAAAATTGCAATTTTTAATAGCCTAGATAATGTAGTCTATGTAGAGATATACAATATTAATCATACAGAATATTACAATATCATTCTGTCAGTGTTATTGTGAAATATTTTTACCAAAATTCCCCCATAACAGCAATAATTTAAGGTTCTACTTAATTTAGAAGGCTGTAAGATATATCTGAAGTTATGAATGAGTTGTTTGACTCTGAAGGTATTAAATTAACATGTTTATTTTTGTTGTATTTAATTTGTTATATTTTACAATTACAAAAATTAATAAAAGTAGTTTAAAATTTACAAAAAAAATAATAGACACACATGCATAGAATAACGTGAAATAAAGACAAAATTAGGTACAAGCCTGTTGTGGGGAACTATCAATGAAAGTTATTACAATTTGTCAAAAACAAAAGAGGACATTTACATACTTAGGAAATAATTTTAAATCTGTCAAACAAATTATCAGTTGTTAAGAGCCAAGTCCTGACTAATTTAAGAAATTTCGACAGAGACCCTGCCTCACTCACACCAGCCGGAAGAGAGTTTTAGTATTTAGGTGCATTATAAGTAAAACAATTTTAAAAAAAAGGTTAATCTTGGTCTAGGAACATTTATTGTGAATTTATGTCTAAGTTTGTGTGGAATTAATTTGGGCGGAATCAGATTGTGTGTACTTCTTACATAGAATATTTTTAAAACTTTGAAAACATACAAATATTTTATTGGTAGAATATTTAGTTTCTTTAAAAAGTGGAAAGGATGATTTCATCTTAGATTTTTTTAGACTAATCTAACAAAATTTTTCTGCAAGACCAATATTGGTTGTAAAATAGTAGTTGTAGCAGACAAACCGACCTATATCCCAGACGGGAACCTTCCAGAGAGTGGTAGACCATCAGAAGGGTTTGGGCACAGCAAAGATCTTAAAGATATAGAATTTTCTAAGGACATTAAGGAAAGTTTTCTTTAAAACTGATATGTGTCTTCTCCAGTTCAAGCCAGAAGCTATTGTAATTCCTAAGTATTTAATTTCTTTAATTTGTTGGATAACAATACAGTTACAGAACCCTGGACCTTCACACAAGGGAGTGATCACAAAGGGGAGTGATACACTAAATCCCCATCAAATTTCTTTGTTTTTCTAAGATTTAAATAATATGTATATTTAGTCTTTTCACTGAGTGCCATATATTGAGAATTAAACCAAAATGTCAATTTCCGTAAGTCCTCCTGCATTAAAGATTAAAATAACTGTAAGTTAGAGCTTTGATATGAAAACGCAGTATCGTCTGCAAACGCTGTTAAAACCCCATTCAATTTAGCAGAGCATAAATCATTTACGTATACTAAAAAAAGAAGTGGCCCTAGGATCGAGCCCTGAGGAACACCATACTTTAGAACCCCCTGCTGGATAAACAGTTTATACTTCAATTGTCTTTATTAAATTTCAAAAGAATTGAAAAGAGCAGAAACGGCTGTCGTACTACGGCAGTAAAATAGAATATTGTAAGACGGAAGTCACAACATTTATTAGTAACTTATAGTTCAGATAACATGACCAAATACATTATTTTTTCACTCACTGTTTGGCATGCTGAGTTGCTTTTTCTTTCATCAGATCCCTTTTTCTTATATCATCATTTATGTTGACTGATTCACAGCTACTATCACTGCTGAGCGACATACAATCTTCAAAGTTGCTAGTAATTTCATTATTTTGAACAGAACTGTCCTCATATATTCTGTTGGAATAGTAAAATATGGGTGAAATAGTAAATCACATATTGATAAAAATGTATTTTGAAGGAAGAAAGATTAGAGTTGTTATACATTTTAGTCTAACCTTTGCAATAGGTTTACACAGTCAACACGTTCGCTACTGCAATTATAAAAGTTTTTCGTAAACATAGACACTAGGATCGCATATATGCGGCGACCGGTTTCTATCCACAGACAAATAATAGATTTCTGCTATTGATAAATCCTCTCAAGCAATGAATTCTTTAACGAAATCAATTCAGTTAACTTACATTTATTTGTAAGTTAACAGAATTGATTTTCTTTTTAAATTTGCCTCAATTAATACAGAAACTAGGATAATCGGGGTTCTAAAGTAATTAAAAGCTGTATCTGAAATTGGTTTAGCAGCTTTCTTATGTAGTTTTGTTCAAGAAACGCAGAGAAATAAAATGTTATACTCACTGTTTTCCATCCTTTTGCTTGGTAACATCATCCTTTATATTTACTGGCTTACAGGAACTGGCACTAGATATATTCTCACTGTTTTCATTAATCTTATTATTTTGGTTGTGATTGGTGGTCTTCTTTCCGTTAAGATATAATCTAGATTAAATAACAAATCAAACACATAATCAAATATCAATCAAAAGTGTATGAACACTAGTTAGTGGGTAAAATACGAAAATTTAAAAATCATTTTTAAAGAATATTTACACATTCAGGTTTTAAATAGCGAAAAATGCCATTCATTTGACCGTTTAAAATGTGTAGATCAGGTGATTAAAGATGTTCGTTGTTGGTACAACAGTCAGCTGTTTACTTTAACATCTCGAAACTTCCACGTAGACTATTTTTTTCAGTATTTACAGCTGAGTTAATTCTTATAAACAATTTGTGCTTATAATTTTTACTTTAGGTTTTTATTTAGGAAAATACCAACTGGTCCTTTTAGCCTTTATCATAACTACTGCTATACCATAAACTTAAATAATTTCACTTGAACGTAGGTGGGTCCAATGCTTGTCCATATTTTTCTCAATTACAAGATTAGATCCAACAGGTCTGGCAATTCAGAAGGCAAATAAATAAAAGTTGTATTTGAAATTGGTTTAGCGGTTTTCTTATGTAGTTTTGTTGTAGAAACACAAAAAATTAAATGGCATACTCACTGTTTTTCAGTCAGAATTTCATCCTTTTCTTTGGTAACGTCATCCTTGATATTTATTGGTTTAGAGGAACAGGCACTGTTTTTATTAATCTTATTATTTTCATTGTGACTGGTGGTATCCTTTCTGTTAACATATAATCTGGATTGCTTAACAAATTACGTACGATTAATCAATACAATAAACGTACAGTAATTCCATATCGACTATTCAACAATAGTGACATGTGAAGAGATCTTGGTTTCTAAACTTGGATATTTAGAATTTGAAAGTATTTTTTTTACTATGATTTTGTATTTTTTACTTTCTCCCCCTATACCATAGTATATGGAGAAAGTATTGTATTCGTCAAAATTTTCGAGTTTGAGTTTTTGGTGGAAATATCCGTTTTGGGTCCCCCTGAACCTAAAAAAGTGGTTTTCGGAGTGATGTCTGTGTGTGTGTCTGTATGTGTGTCTGTGTGTCTGTGTGGATGTTATCAGACCTAGAGCCTAAACCAGTCGTCCGATTTTGATGAAATTTGGTATGGAGGTACTAATCCACGTTATCTCCAGGAATTTTTTTCATTTTTGTGAATTTTTTATTTTTAAGGGTAATTTTCCTTTAAAAACCCTTAAAATAACGGAAAAATCAACTTTTTTCAAAAACGGCTCTAACGATTTTGATTAAAATTTTATAGTTTATTAGGGACATAAAGTATTATAAACTGTAAAATTTTAATCAAAATCGTTCGAGCCATTTTTGAGAAAAGTTAGTTTTTCCGTTATTTTATGGATTTTTATGGGAAAACAACTTTAATACAAAATCACCTCTCCTACCCCACCCTACAAGTCACCGTAAATCTGTTTAATAATTTAAATATGTTTGTGAGAAAGTATGTGCCAGTGCCTGGTACCGTTTATTTAAAGTGTAATTGTCAGTGATATTGTCAGTTGTCTATAAACATAAGTAAAAGTATTTGAGAGAGCCACTCAGGAGTAAACTATTCACCCATTTTATTCTTACAAAAAAAGGACAAAATAAATTAACTTTAACTAAACTTTACTTTGACATTAAGAACTTTGAAAACTTTAGATCAATTTTGTGCACAAGTAAAACAATCTTAGCTCAACTTTACATAGAAACTTAAAATGAAATTAGTTAATTTCCCTTAACTTTTTATGATCCAAACAAAAAATGTCCTTACTTTTGGCATGTTTTAAAAGATTTCCCTTGTCCAAAACCAATTTCCCTGACTTTCCAGGTCTCCGGGAACCATGTATAATTCACTATTAAATTTCGTATTTAGCATTTCATTAGTTCAACAGAGAACGAATATTTTCTTTTAAGTATAAACAATAGACCTTACTTCTAGATAAATATTTAAAATAAAACAAAAAAATTGTTAGAAACAATACTAACAAAAATATTTGCAAAAATACTTACAAAAATTCAGCAGGTATTTCGCTCCATGTATATTTTTTAAAGTAAACGACATCCATATATTTGAAATTAGGCTTTATATTTGATACTGAATTATGCCTGAAAAAAAAAACAACAACATATAATTTAACGATTAATTTACAGCAGTATATGGTCTTGCATGGAAGTAGGTTAGGTGGGGCTGGATTAGTTTGGGAAAGGCTGGGTTAGTACGTTTAAGTTAGGCTAGGGAAACTCCAGTAGGAAGCAGCCCAAAGTCAAAAAGTATGATTCTGCATTTCATAGTATAAATTTCACTAGTGTTAGGATTAGCCGAGGGTAGGTTTCGTTATATTAATTACATAGTTAATATATTTGATGTGAAGCTATTTGAGTTGTGCAAGATAGACTCGGAAGCAAAATATGGAGCCGGAAATGTAAACTCGGTTGCGTAAAAGGTTGTGCAACGCAAACAAAACAACTGCTACAGAAGCAGTGATTGTTTTGTTGGAGATGTCGGGCAACAGAAAGCTAGACGGGTTATATAGGATAATCCGAATCTTGGCCAGAGGAGGGTGATTGGCCAGTGAGTGAGTAGACGTTGGTCGGGTGACCAACGAGCCAAGGGGATACAAGGGAGGCCAGTTTTGTGAGGAAAGAGATCCCGAGAGATCCGACATTGTGGGGCAGGTTAGCTTCGCAGGAATCTCTACACAGGTCAAAGTCTAGACCATTGGAACGTCTGGAACAGTTATCACGAGTCAAGTGAAGGAAAGACTAGGACTGACAACATACTGAGTGAGCAAAACTTATTGGTCTATTGTTAAAATCACATTGAATTTAGGATTTGGGATTGTTATTATGAAAGTAACTTGCTTTAGTTGCCGATACCGTTCAATCCAGTCTGTCTTCTAACCTCGATATCTAGTATATGAATTGTGCAAAGATAAGATTGTTAGCTAATGTTAAAGAGAAGCATATTTGCTGAACTAGGATAATTGCTTTGATAAATATAAATAGGAGTATCACCACTGAACCACTGTTTTATGGTTATTGGTCTGTCCTTTACCAATTTAATCTGTTTGAACCCACAAAACAAAAAGGGGTGCAAATCCTACCCCTACACTAGCAAAACACCATATATGTTCTACACTGTTGCTATAATCTTGTGGTTTGAAAGTGTTAGTTTCACATTGTAATACAAAAAAAAGCGAAACGCTGCCAATCTGTTTTTGGTGTTCCTTAGACCTACAATGTAATAAAAAAATAATTTAAAAAAATGAACCTAATGTTAGAGTCAAAATATTAAAGTCATAATTATCTATAGTTAAAGCACACATTAAAAAACACAGACTAAAGTCTATCGTCTTACTACAATGCCGCCTGAAGTTCAACAACTACAAAAATGTCACTCACAAAACCAGCTACGACGTCAAGCAAGTGTCGTGAAGCTCACATGGCGTATTATTAATTTAAATTATATTCATTGTTGTTAGTGTAAGCTTTCATACACAATTCTATACAAAACTAACCTTCAAACTCGAGGAAAATCTTACGACAGCTAAGCCATATTTTGTAAATGCTTGTGTCAACAGAATGCATCATCAAATCACTCATTATAATAAAATTGCAGATGGCCATACCAGCATACTTCAAAAAATTGGCGATAAATGTCTGCAAAGTAAGTTTCTTACTATAAAAAAATATATATATTTCACAGTCAGCAAAACGATATTTTTAATTAAAAACTCAAGCTTTCCCAGAGTACCGACTAATGATGTGCTACAATTGATAACTGTTTGTCTTCAAAGCAGGTCTAGGCCCGAACAAGCAAAATTTAAAAATTAATTTACAAACTGACTTCACTTAAACAACCTTTGTAGAAATAAAACCGCTTACCAAGATAACCATTAAACTATAGAAGCTCATAGAAATATATTTTTTTAAATACTTTAGAAAAAGATAGTTGGCCTTTAAAAAATGTTATTAATTTATTCACTGTAATTATTTGAACTATTCTTTTATAAAAGTTTAATTCTCCTATTAATATTTATTAAAGAGTTTCTATCTTTGTAAACAATTTTTTTCTATAAACTTAACTAGTACCCAGTGGTATAATCACAGTTCGGCCTATGTGGCAGTAGGCTCCCGAAGTCCCGCAATAGGCCCCTAAATAATTTTTGTTAAATTAAGGTATTACAAAACATTAACATATATAAAGTTTTGTAATTCATATTGAAAGTCGTATACAATTCCATGTGCCTAACAAAAAGAAATTCATACACCCTCCCATTTTCTACCGCAAAAGTTTCCCACACCACTGCTCGAACCCTATTTGACCGGTAGGATAACTGAAAATTCTAAGTTATCTTAATGTTGATGAATTAGAACACCACCTAAAACTTCATTTTGAAAGTCAACTTATATTAGCAGCAAACAGTTATTTTTGTCATGGTTCAGGAGGATCAGAAAAACTCATTCAGTTTAAATTGTAAATATAGTACAACAGTAAAGTCAATCTGGCACCTGTTTGATTTAAATAACAAAAAATCAGGATATCAAACATGACTATAAATCATAGCCCCAACAGTACTCATATAGCCTAACACAGCTATTGCAGCAGTGTTTCTGCTAGTATCATAAATGTCTCACATCTCTTATAACATCTTTGTTATTTATTTTTTGTAGCCTATCCAACACTGTTTACTGTGTACAGTTTTTAATAAATGTTATTAATTTTGATGCATGGGACAAACACCACTTCTCTATTTCTTCCAGTCACTAAGCTCATTTTATCCGCTTCCATTTCATCTGTTATCTCCTTCACCGCCTTAGTCTCTTAATAACAAAACCTTAGTCACAAAACCTTTCTTCTATTGTTAAAACTATGTTTTGTTTTTAGTTATGCTTATGCAGGGTGGCGCAAATAATGGTCATTAACCCTCTAACTGTCAGACCACTCAAATTGAGTTAGCAAAACAAGGCTGTTTCCATTGTCTTCAACGGTCATATTTTGAATTTCCTTTATCCGCACGAGGTTTCATTTGTTTCATCTCACTTTTGTAATTCAATTGATTCTAAGTAAAACACTTTTATGATAAGGTAATATACAAGTATACAATTCAATACTTTGATTTATTATCTACACTTTGTTATAATAATATTTCGTTTTTGGGCAAAGCATATATTAGTAAATTACGTTTCAAACTAGGCGGTTTTTTTAGCAATCGTTTATTTCGAACATAAAAACTGGTGTTTTCAAAATAAGAAATTTGAAATCGATAAATGTTTTTATACAGTTCTATTTAGAACTAAATTACAAAACTTTTTTACGTTTACGAAAAAATTACAAAAAATGTTTACTACTTGTTATGTAGGCCTAAAGTTGAACTTTTTCCTTTCGTTACTGAACATTTTTTGTTCTTGAGCTAATAACTTTTACAATTTTACATCAATACATTTTTTTATTGCATGTATGAATTCTTTTAACCTTTCTCTACAATAAAGCCATGCAACACTTTTGGATTGGTATACAATTACTATATTTGGCAAATTTATGAAAATATGCTTGCACATGCACCGAAGTTATTTGGCGTTGCAAAACATTAACATTGACATAGGGTTAAAAAAAAACTCCTAAGATTGATAAAATATTTTTTTTCAATTTACATAATAAATCAATTCTGTACTTTACGGAATCTCAAAATGTAGTCAAAAATAATACGATTCACGTACGGGAAATCCTTCTGAAAGATGGCAACCTTTTTCAAATACATCAAAATTCTTACTTCAAAGTTCCCCATCATTTTCATTACAGTTTCACTTTAATAAGCGACGGTTAAGACCCAAAATTGGAGCGCGCCGCCTAGTGGACGAGGACTCTGAAGAACAAATGATCTCACATTCTCGATGTTTTCTGGTTTCAGT
>JAGFPH010000452.1:531638-543245 GCA_018207615.1 Philaenus spumarius
AGCCGTTTACAAACAATTTATTAATAGAAAACAAAAAAAAATGAAAAATAAAAATTTAATTTTGACAAAAATATTTCTAAGTTATTTTTAAAATAAAAAAAATACCTTTACGGTGTAACAATTATTTATTATTTCCTATCTTCAATCCATTTACTTATTTAATTAATTAAATTATCATTTTAAAATATTACAACACCTTAATCCCAATGAAAACAAACAAACATAACCCCAAAATTGAAGTTAGGTTATGTTTTGATCACATCTGTTACTCAACAGTTGATCATTGAAATATCTGTTACACATAAAACTGTTTCGTATGTGACTACAGTTCTCTGGTTAAAATTGGACTCGTCCAGGACCATGGCCGCCATGTTGTTCACATGGCAACCCTGGCTCCAAACTGCCTCGTTCACCAAAAACTGCCGCCATTTTATTTCACACAAAGAAAACTAAAAAACTGAATTTATGATTTAAACAAGGTTCGTTACCATAAAGTACTTCTGGAAAGGATAAAAACTCAAATTAAAAAGTCATAGTGGTTGGCATCAATATTTTACTGTATCATTTTAGATTGCAAAACACACACATTAGTAATTAAATCAAATTGGCAATTTATCATCTCAATTATTGCAATCAGACACTCAAACACACAAATTCATTATTAATAATTTCACCTTAAACATACAACAACTTATATTGATAAAATATTCAAATGCAGACTTGGTTAAATTAATTTACTACTTACGATTTTTTGTTTTATAGTGCACTTTAAAGAAATATGAATTTACAAAAGAGAAAAAACTTACAACACATGTGAATTTAATTTAAATAGAAAACCCCATTATTCTTTAGTTCGTCGCACTTTAGCCACGTAGATTTTGATTCACTATAGCACTTGTTATAAAATCTTTATGTAAAGATTTTGAAGCCACGCCACGCGATTACGCAAACTTTCAAAGTTGATATTTTTGAGACAATTTACGAACAATTTTCATATTTTCGTTATCGTACGATATACGGCACTGTCTTTACTCCTCTTTAAACATATTTAAACGGTAGTTGTACTTTAACTACCGCAAATAAGCACTTGTTAAAACATTTCGCTGGACTAACCGCAAAACATGTCTGCTCTGTACTGGAATACTGTTGCAAGTGGTCTCCTATGCACCTTCTTCCTCGTTCTTTTTTCCGATCACGCCATGTTACGTCATACAAACCAGGAGACCAATGGAAAGCTGTTCTCCAGGCTACCAATGAGAAGCTGTTTTTCCAGGGGACCGTAAATATGTCCCTCTACAACTACCTTTGTATGTTACCAACATCTCGGACAAAAATTCTGTCTCCATCATAGATGAATCACACAGGCTTCCAACATAATCTATCAAGTTTATTTCTTTCAATGTCTGAAATAGTCTTTCGATATTTATTCATCACTGTCTAAGAACTTAGTGGACCATAGCTTCAAACTCTCCAATACCTTTTAAATGTTTTTCATATTTTGACACATCATGAAACATAATTTAAATATTTAAACAAAACTGAATTTAAACATGAATTTAATATTATGTAAGATTTATTCTGAATTATCAATTAATGTCTGCATTTCCCTTTGAATTTCTATGTTCATTAATATTATGAAATAACTAAATCTTTTAAATTAGGCTAATGCCCAAAATTTACCTTATGACCCTTTTTACGTTATACTACTATTTTGATATTTAAAACCCTGAAACTCACATGTATTACAGCCTATAAACTTAATTTTGGAAATTTGATCAACTCACGTCAGCGGTTCAGCTACGTGGTCGAATTATTTTATACTGTGATCTTCAGGATCATGAAGAACATATTTTTTCTCATTTTTGAATGCAGAAAGATACCTTCGATACATTTTACAAAAAATAGGATCATATGGTGGCATACAAATACTTTAGACAAACTGTACCACCTGAAGAACGTCTAGCAGTAACTTTAAGATATATTATTTAAAAAAATATATAATTATTATAAGAGATCGTTTGATAGATCATAAAAGTAATAACAAATTTGTTTTTTCACCAAATGTTTCTTACTATCCATTATCTCACTGTTTGCGCTACAGTGTCGAAAAAAATCAAACAGGATTGAATCTTTTGCGATGTGGCACTACAACTAGTTACGTCATAGGACAGATTTCCTTCCACTAGATGAGCTCCAATGCTAGTACACAAGTGATTTGTGTATCGTGTAGTCGCTTATAGAGCCACAACTATGTAGCGTGTTGCAGCGGCCAGTGAACAAGAGGCCTTACAAGCAGAGCATATTTACTAAAAATCCACATACTAAAATCAGCTATTGGCCAGTGTCAGTAATTAACAAGAATTGATTTATATTCTTGGAACATGATGTATTATTTTCTCTAAACACAAATAATGGCAAATGTCCAAACAATTCTAAAAAACTCGGTGCTGCGAAGTTTAAGCAACATTTTCAGGAATATCTTGAAACCACATTTCACAAAATAAAAAAAATAGCTTGTGATATTCATAAATATACCCATTTCTAAAACACTTCAGTGTTCTAAAATTTTTATTTTTTAGAGGTACCACCAAACTTTGCCCTCCCCCTAAAATTCATAATACAATTTTTTGAATTCTGACTATCGAAAAATAACCGAATTAGCCTGCTTTGTGTGGCTACGCCAAATTTCATCATGGTGTACCTTTAACTAGAGAAAATCGACTCCGTCGGACAGTGTCTCGTAAGAGTTCACAAGACTTCTAATTAGTTCTATTTCCAACTTTTTTTTTAATGATAACAAAGATAGAATATGATTTAACCTTTTTTCATTGTCTCTTATAGAAAACGATATTTTTGTTTTGCATGATGGTTTAACGTATCGGTTTTGCTTGTCGTTTGTTTGAGATTTATCCACGGGCAAATCATATTCTATGACAAATATTATCATTTTTGTGGTTTTCAACATAAGAACAGAAAAATAATAACCGGCACTTTTAAACCCAGATGGCTATAATTTCAATCGAAACACAAATGAGGTCAAATAACAAAGAAATCTATCGCAACAGGAAACTGAAGTTATAGAATGAGGGGGGGGGGGACAGTGTAAAGAAGAGTTTATCCTATAGTGAGACTAAAAAGCCAATTAGGTTAATATTTCATTACTTCTCAGTTTCCACACTTATAGACAAATTAGATGCTAGCCTCGTGCCAGTGCTCCTATACAACATGCATTTCTCAAGGCTAGCCTCACACTATTTGGTTTGAGAGTTCGGCCCTTAAAAGCTCAGAGTTTCTTGTTTGCTTGTTACAATCCACTCACATTGTTATATTTTTTAACTCCATATTTTTGTTTAGTAAAGAGACAAAATAATTTTTTGCTTTCTAAATCTATGTATATGCCTTACTAATATCTTATTGGTAATTTGCAGAAGAAAAAGACGAAAAGGCAACAGAAGAACTGAAGAGGGATTCAGGACCCAATCCTTGATAAACAATATTATTTTTTACAAACCTAAAGTGAGTGATACTTTAACAGCACTCGCCAGACCTCCTTCCTTCCATCAGAGTTTATTTTCCTAAGTTGGTATTCTTGACTGTTATTTTAATGCATACAATTATATTGACCAAGTGTATTAAGTTCTGTGTATTTTTAATCCTAGTTTTTCATTTTTTGTGCAATTAATTTTACAGAAAGGTTCGTAATACAGTTTTTCCTCCAATTGTTTTATTTAAATTAAATAATTCTGCCCCTTGCTCAGTAGTTGAACAGTTAATGTTGTAAAATAATATTATTTATTATATTTTGTAAATAAAACCTTTTTTTAAACTTAATAATAATTTAAAAACTATATTACTATGTACTGTATAGGCTAATTCATGTCAGACCGAACTTAGATTTTCATGAAGATTTTTTAACTTTATAATAGACCGTATTATCATATTTATAAGACAAATTGGTGAGTTTATTTTAAAATTGTATTTGTTCTTATTTTCTTTGGTTCTTTTCTGTTTCTGTTGTCTATTTGAATAATAAAGTGAAACAAGTATCCACTTGTGTTAATGAATAACAACATGTCTTAGTTTTGATAAATAACTGTTAAACTCTTAAAAAATTTGAAATTCAGTTGATAAATTGTTTCAGGCCTATATTGTTTATTTTGCTACAAAATCAGCAAGATAATAAATGGCACAACCTAGTTTTAATCTTAGTTTGATTTCAAATAAAACTAATTTGATGAACTGTTTGTTAATGTATGCAAATGTTATCCTACAAAAAGTTTGGCGCGAATTTACTATACTACCCTATACCAACAGAAATGCAAGGGAAAAAAATTGCCTGAAGTCCTCACTTATAGTCTTTAGTCGCAGTGTGTTTACCTAAGTTAAACATTTAACAGTAGAATGTAAAACAAGGTCGTCGTCGTCTGCAAAAATATCAGCCGAGGGTCGTACAGTAAATTTACGCCAAAAATTTGTAAGTCTACCTGATTTACATTTAGTTTATAATTTTGTTGTTATTAGCACAATTTTTACATTCTTTGGCCATTGATGTGTCCAAAACAAATGGAATTTTCATTTTTCTGAAAGATCTTTCCCGTACATTTTATCTAAATATATTATTTTATAATAATACCTGTTTTCCCTTAAATATGTATTACAAATTGTAATTTATTTCTCTTTCATGCGTGTTGATTTTTTTAGAAATAAATCACAACATGTGTCGTTAAAAATAGGAGTGGTTTCTGTATTACAAAAATTGTTGAAAAATTGGTATACGATGGCACATTTAGTAAGAATTGTACCTTTGAATGAAATTAAATATTTTGTTATGTGATAAAACAATCTAATTTCAATTTGCCAAACTAAAAAATTAAATGTTAAAAATTCTGTGATTGTATCCATAGTCACATTGATTGTGATCTCAAAGAATGAATTGTAAACATTCTTGTTTATTTGTGTTTGTTTTTACTGATTATTGGCTAAGTAAATTGTATTCTTGAAGGAATTATAATTTTAGCCGTTTCCTTTTTTAATAAAATAAAACACTTTTACTACATTTGTTTTTTGTCTGACACTTATTCCTATTGCCAAGGTGATCAACAAATATTGTAGAATTATTTTAGTACATTTCTGGACAGTATTCAGTGTTGGGCAAAGTAATTGCTTGTGTTGCCTTTGTAGCACAGAGAAAGCAGATCCACTAAACATTGAAAACCTCCTACTTTTTAATAAAGCTTTTCCAAAACAAGTGGCAGCATTAATTTATATTAATTATATTTCTTTTTGTATAAAATGCTTATTGTATAGGCAGACATCAAAAATAATTTCGGGGGAGGGCGCTTTTATTTCTCTCACAAAATAGAAGTAGCACTATAAGGTAACCCATGTGTGAACAAGATTCCTCTCAGGTTGCTTTTTATGGTCTATTAGTCCTATTGTGTCATATTGAAACAACATAGTACAGTAGAACCTCTTCAATCCGAACCCCTGCAATCCAATCGTCCACTAATCCAAACACGATAAATAAAAAAAAATAATTTAGCGATTGATATGCTGGGCCAGCGCGTCTAAAGTAAACTTTCTTTTAATCAAACAAAATTGAACCTTAAGGACTGTTGCTATATTCTGGTGGATTCTTGGGCAAGGATCTCAACTTTATATCCTTTCCATTGTCACAGCGGCGTACCAAGGCAGGTGCGGGGGAGACGGGCCGCCCCGGGTGCTACGAACCTTAGGGGTGTCATTGTGGCAAAAAGAAAAAAACACCCCCAAAATGATGTACAGTGTTGGAAAAAAATACTAATAATTTGTGACGTCTCACACGGTACCTGCGTGGCGAGTGAAATTGTGTTGTGTACAATGTTATTGTCTGTGGTTAACGAACAGGAAAGATTTGCCTTTCTCTGTTAGTCACATTTTGATTTTAATTTTAATGCATTGAAGCTAGATACTGCCTAGCACACACTAGATACTGCCTAGCGCACACTAGATACTGCCTAACGTACAATACTGTTTTGAGGTTAGTTATGTTTGATTTCTTTGTTTAAAACAAGAAACCAACCGACAGCGTTGCCGGTTGGTGCAGGGGCGAGAAAGGTGTAATGAGAGAGAAGGTCGACTAAAGGTAAAAAAGAATTCACAAAAATAAAATTGAAGATTAAATCGAATTGAAAATTTTTTTTCAAACTCGCTTGGTCATTTGGTTTTGCATTAAATGCAGGCTCGAATTTTGCGCTCTAGCCAGCTGCCTAATCTACAAAGTGGTAAATCCGGGATGGTAATAGTAATAACTAAACCAGTTTTAATTTTTAGATAGTTCTAAATAATAATTTTTTAAAACAGTTTTAGTAAATATTTTCAAGACCATATTAAGATGTAAAGTTACTGCAGAGCCCTGGAAACACAATAATAACATCATCAATGGAGCTTCGTTTAGTCTGCTTTAGGTTTTGACTAAAGGAGACTGGGGGGCACATGGTGGGGCAAAACAGTAGATTTCTGGCAAGAAAACTCTGAAAACCTTGTGTCGTCACGTATTCGTGTACTTACTTGTACTGACTGAAAAATCTTTCTTATACTAGATAATATTGAATTCCGGTTTAAATCTGGATTTGTAATTAGCCTAATTTGTAATAAATTTATAACACTCTACTTTTGACGAAGAGTGTATGAACAGTTAAATGATTTGCAATACTCTAGAAACAAAATCTTAGCGCACATTGGTGTTTATAGGCTACATTAGGAGATTTCTCAAGAGGACATGGTAAAAGAAATCCTACGTTTGAGAAGGTTTCTTCAGGCAGCCAACGTTTCTAAAAAAGAGTTTCTGGATTTTAGTTATTTAAAACTGTTGGAGTTTACAGTGAAACATGAACTTTCAGACTCTCTCCCAAATCTCACTTTAGCGTTAAGGTTTTTTTTTTTTTTTTTGATGTTATGTGTAGCTTCTTGTGTTTTTCGAAACTCAAACCAATAAAAAACTACCAGAGATCAACAATATGCCAAACACATCTATCTAACTTAGCTATTTTATTTAAAATAACAGTATCGCTCAAGAAATAGATATTTCCAAATTTGCTGAAACCAAAGTTAGAAAAAAAGAAGTTCTGCTCCAGTACTGTAAAAGAGAAAGTGACCGGCGACTATAGCACTTCACCCTATAGCCATATCTGAACAGTGCAATTTCTTGCAGGTGAGCTTTTTGACATTGCCTACATTTATAAATCCATCTTTTGTAATTGAGTGCTTAAAAATAAAAACTGAATATTCTTTATAAAATTTGGGATCCGACTTGTGATTTACTTTTAATTATACATTTTGTATGCGTAAAGAAAAAAGTTCAAACTTGGTACTTAAAAAATATCAATTAAATGACAAATGAAAAGGATTTAAAAAAATGTGAAACGCAAAACGGATTCATATTATGACTATGGTTAAAATGAGATCTTGAAAAAAATTGTATGATAAAAAAATAAACTAAATAAATGGTCTTAAATTTAACATTGCTCTTATGGAATAAAAATCCAAGATGTCCACCATCTACAGCAGACCTTCAAGTTGAACAAAGACAAAGTGAAAGTTACCAGGTTGGTTAGTACTAAAACTAGAGAATGAGTTGAGATTTTACCAAATTCCTTATTAAAAGGATGTGCTTGTTTTTGTTCTTTTCTTTATAGGATTAGTCTAATAGTGTTTGTAAAAAATTTGATAAAATACAAATTCAACGTGATAAAATTATTAACTTAAAAAATGTCAATATTGTTGATTGTATTGTGTTAGGCGACAGAGTTTGATGAGTTTAGCTAATTCGTTTCCCAAACATTTAAGACTTTCCTTCAAGAAGGCTTGGCAAATTTCTTTTTAGAATTAAATCATGTTTACTACGCTATTAGGTAAGGAATAAAGCTAAAACTAATTATAACTTTAAAAACATTACTAATAATCAAAGACATAAATTTTAATTGCATAGTCTTTATTATCTATGTGAAAGAGAAAAAATCTTGAAATAAAATTTCATATTTAGCAATAAAATTACAGACAGATAGACTATTTATTTAATTTCTATTTAAATAAAACTTTAAATAGTGCGTCTGCATTTCTATTTGATTAAAACTTTATTTTAAGTAAATTTAATATTTTCCACAATTTCAGGAGAATATAACCGTCAGAATCAAATAGTGCAACACAAACACCATTAATTATACAATACCTACCAAACTGAAATCATTAAGCATTGCAAAATATCCATCTAACATAACAAACTTTAACCGGGCATCTTAAACTTACCTTATTTTGTAAATACTGTAACGGTACATTGAAAATGAGCCTCGATGTAATAAACTACATTAGATTATAAATTAATTGCACAATGATTATTTACACACGTCTTTCTATTTACAAAGCACTTAAATTGCACTCACATTTTGTGTTCTCTATTGATTTTTACTTTGACACATTTTAATAAGTTTCTTTTCTTTTTTGGAACATTTTTCCCGCTTTGCCTCTAATATGTAAAGAGGTTCCCTGATCGTCATATTCCGTCGTCTTCTTGGGTCGATGATCTCTGGGAGCAGACAATTGAAGTAAAACCTTTCTAATTTTGATACCATGTTTGTTTCCCAGAAACTGTCATCCCTCACAACTTTTTCAACTGACTCCTAGAGGTGTCCAGAGCACCAGGAAGCCGAACTGCCTTTGCGTTATACGTAATTGTCCTTGGATTTGGTAATGATAAGGATGTCGCTTGTTAACCAAGTACAAGTCTGTTTTGTCGTATTGCCAAAAAGAACCTACCGCACCTTTTTCTTCTCAACTATTTCATCGGGAGTCATATTTTTCCCAGTTAGAGGACATTTGACTTCTATTAGGGCATCTTCTCCGACCAGTCCATCAGGGAATGCAGCGAGCCACGGTCTTTGCCTGTCTATGAAGAGGCCGCATTTGGATACCGCACATCCTGTCAATGTTTCGAAACACTTTACTGCATCCGCTTTATGGGCCTGGCCGTACCTAGTAGCTGCACAGTCGACTTTAGAGTAGAGTGGTTTTTTTACAACTGGACTGCAACTGGAATCTTCCCTCCTATTACACACTAGTCCAAAACTGGAAGCAGTGAGCCTCAGTCGTCTTTGTTCGAACCACAATGTGTTGTCTTTCTGATTCACTG
Organism: Philaenus spumarius; assembly: GCA_018207615.1. Classification (NCBI taxonomy): domain Eukaryota; kingdom Metazoa; phylum Arthropoda; class Insecta; order Hemiptera; family Aphrophoridae; genus Philaenus; species Philaenus spumarius. Next base: position 540,805 of record JAGFPH010000452.1, read on the forward strand.
TTAATCGTTCCAATTCTGCAATCTCATTTTCAGTTTTCCTCAAATTTTCTAGATGCTCTTTAACTTTGGTTTCATACAAAGCTTAATGCCAGGTTTCTGTGCAAGAGGTCAGTCTTTGTCTGGTCCTGCCGCTGTCAATACAAGTGATCGCCTGGCTTTTGGTTTTTTTCTAATTCTTTGTAAATTGTTCTCAGCTTTACGTTTTGCTCTGGCTTCATACAGTTTCGCGTAACGTCCAGGGCTTGATTTGGTTATTGACTTGTGAGGCTTGTAGAAAGGCTGTCGACTGTTGTATTTTACCACTGCTGCAACGCATCTGGTTTGATATCCATTGCGTTGAATTTGATATGTTCTTTTGACTCCTGTGTACATCGCTATGACAGAGTTGTACTGTTCGACACTGTTACTATCAACGTCTTGGATAAACATGTTGGAAAAATGGCGGAGTTTTTGGAAATGTTAATATTGTATTTTTAATTTAAGGGAAAAAGTAGGGAAGGTTAAAGTTTGTTGTAACTTTTATAGTTTCTGAAATAGTAATACACTTACCACACCAGACAAAGAGTTGAAGTTGGTTCTGTATGATCTCTTGGACCAGCTCCCGTCGGCCACCACAGTAAGCAAGGGTACGCCTTCCTTGTCCACGTTGTTACGCTCTCGCTCTAGAGCTGCTTCTTCTTCTGCTGCAATCTTCATTTCTGCAAGAGCAGAATCTTCCCAGCCTTTGGAGACAACCAAAGGGGGTTTGTACTTTTCGTAAGTATGGAACCCCATGCACCAAATGTTCATGGTCCTAAAAATTTTCTTAAATTTGCGAAACCACCTCCCGTGCTCATGGAACCAGCCGCGTTGATGTCCAATGACGATTCATTGTTGGGGTCAGACCACACAGTTTCTTTAAAAACCGCACATGTTGCACACAAAGATAAAACCGGAACGAAGTCCACGCGTTATTTCCCTTGTAAGGATCAAATTACTAAAAGAACAACCGAACTGTGGGGCGTGATTGTTCAATAGTTTCAACTTTTCAAATAAGTAGGCTATATCAATAATTCGCCTTCCTTGAACCATATCATGCTCATGACATTCGTCTTCTGACACTTCTTCAATAACAAGGACTTGAAGTTGAGTTTCATTGTCCGGCTCCGGGCTGCAGAGATCATCATTACTATGGCTCGAAGTGTTAGCACTGTTTGTTCCTTCATTTTTACTGACGGTCGAAGGCAAGCAGTTATAAGATTTTAAAATACGCCACTCCTGAAGACGTTCACCACCATGATTTTTACTCGGCTTTTTTATCTTACGCCGACATTTGCAGCCCATTTCGACATATAGCTAAAACAAACAAAACATAATTCAAGAAAACACGCTCGAACTACTTGCCTAAAATCACAACTGTACATACTATCGACAACAAAAGCAAACACTGTAGTAAACTATAGGCCTACTTCACAAAAAACTAAAAGGCGCTGACCCACTCAGACATCTTGACAGCAACTATTGAAACCTAGTAAGTAAATAATCAATAAAGTAAAAGTAAGATTGTAACTGTATTTATTTGACAAACAATATTTTATGTACAGAACTTAGCTTTTATGATACCAAAATAGTAAATGCGTGTAAAGACATTTTACAAGCTGAATATGAAAAAAAAACATAACTTTTTAAGCTGACAGTCTCATTGACCTAAAAATGTTATGATTTTGCAAAGGTGATTTCTTATTGGTCTAGTCGCGAGCTACTACAGTGACTCATCCGCAGCGATCGCCATCTTGTGGTAGGCAGCGCTATGTTAATACTACTCTTAAATGTCATTTGATAAAGTTTGCTACGCCATGTTGATTACAAGGTAGACAATGTTAAATACTATTTAAAATAAATCGTTAGTATCATACAACATTCTAAATCATTTTACCTTTAATCTTTGGGTGGTTAATGAAAATCAAATTTTTTATTAACGGGGAAAAACAGCTAAAATTTATTACTGAAGCTAAAACAAATAAATAATAATACATTGTCTGATAGTACGGCTATAACAAGACGGGCGGCGCGCTCCACGCCTCGGGAATTGAGCGAGATTCTGGCACGTACTTAATCGTATATTTAATCTGCTCTAAAAACTAAACTACTTGAGCTAATTTATTGAAAAAATACGTTTCATAAAATTTAACTTACTGGCTCAAACTTTTACGCTTACACCTCAATGCTGACCAAAAACCAAAAATTTCCTCACAGAACAACTTTTTCATGTCATAATTTAAAGTTCCATATTAAGTCCTAGCTTTGGTAATTTATTTATACTTTTAAAGGTTTTTTATAGTTAATAATCTTTATACCATTATCATCCCATACTAATATTCTGTCAGTGTGTAAAAATGTAAAGGAATCAGAGTGTTCTAATGCCGGGTCCACACCAAACCAACAAAACAAAAACTCCAACA
>JAGFPH010000452.1:564568-578225 GCA_018207615.1 Philaenus spumarius
CCTAAAAAAAAAAAAACAGCGAAAAAAATATAAATAAAATGACGAATTTCCGCAAAGAATACGACGTCCGAATATTATTAGCGCTAATTTTAAAAATCGCCTGCGTTAAAAATAATTTAAGTACCACAGTAAATGCCTGCAAAAAGTCGATGCCCGAATATAATTAGTACCAATTTTATGAACTACTATTGGTGAAATGTTATTAAAAATAAAATGACGAATGTCCGCAAAAGAATACGACGTCTGAATATTATTAGCTCTAATTTTATAAAACGCGGCATCCAAACGCAATTTAATATACAACAGCGTATGTCCGCGAAAAAACCTACTCCCGAAAACAATCTAATGTCCGCATAAGAAAATACAATTAACCTAGTCCAATGAAAAACACGTGAGAGTTTCAGTAACGAAATAGTAGAATGCGTTGCAATTTAAAATAAAACAAGTTTTTAATTATTCGGAATAATATTTTTTACGACTGACTAGGATTGCGTTACTCGGAATATCATATGTTTTGTTTCTGAACGTTCAATTCGGATAAGTTCAGAAATAATCGGAACTTCAATCATCGAAAATTTGATTCGACGGCGTCCGTTTAGTCCCGCCGAAGTCTGAACAACTTGTTAGAACAAAGTACTGTAATATCAAGTTAATAACGCTGTGTGTAAATACTTACAGTATTCAGTTTTAGTGCAGTGTTTTATTCATTTTTTATATTAAATTAAAATATTTCGTCGATTTGTTCGGGTAATTAAATTGTGCAGGCCTACTCACTTACAAAGGGCGGCCAAGCACTCGGCTGACTCAACAGCCGCCGCTGTTCCGTTGAGCGCCCAAACTCCCTGAAATTTACAACTCGGCTGATTATGCGAGTAAACACCTTTAAATTCGGAATTACGTGCACGACGTGCAGTACTGTAATGTACTTATTTATTTACAGTACATTTCCGCTTTCGGATAATCGACACTATACTGAATTAACATATTAATTTGATTAAGTTTAGTTAGTTAAGGATATGTGGAAACTTAACCGGATTAGGCTAGTCTGTTCAGCAATGACATCGAAGTGTGGCAATATTTTATAATAGACGTTGAAAGGGATGGACTTTTGTCTGTAATTTAACTTAGCTGAATACTTGTATTTAATTATCGGTACACAACATACTTAATCATTTTAGTATTCAAATTAAATCTTATACTTTACTCTTAAATTCTTGTTAAATTCCTTGAATAATAAATAGAACCGATTTGACTCTAGAACCAGAAATCAAAAAAAAAAAAAATGGAACCGACCCATCTCTAAATAAAAAGTAAAACAAAGGAATTCCGTCCGGACTTCCATAAAAATCATAAATCACGGGTAACGTAAGTCCCAACAAGTTTTACCCGACTTCAAACAAATAAAATTATTACTTTAAAGTTTAAATACTTTTGTTACCGATCTATAAAATGTGTTATTTTTCTTCACAATAGACACCCTAATTCTATAGTCACGATAACAAACGAATCCATAAGTGTTTGACCTTGAGCCTACTCTAGACTTCTTGTGTACAAATAACAGCCTACACATGAATAAAAATAAAACAAGAAGCGTTTACTTATGAAAGGAAACAATTGCCTAAAACATTTTACTGGAGAAAATGTCCACTTACATAAAATTAATAATGTTTTACATTTTCCCTACTGATATTTATTGTTAAATGCTGAATTGAGTTAAAATATAGAGAATGTGATTGCAAATACCGGAGATTACATTCACGAAGTCTATACAAGAACGGGCTGTTCTGACAACTGAGTATCTCTTGGTATCGGTAATCTCTTGGATTCTCGATACCGATACCAAAGCTAAAGTATCGGTGGTATCGAGAATCGACCCATCCCTAGTATATAGTTTTAAAACTTGGTTGTAGTAAATAACGTGAAATTTTTTTTGAAAACTTATTAACAAATCTGATATGGAATCACCCTTTAATTAGTTCATGTTATCCTGGTATTATTTTAAATATTGCTATGTGTTGAATTTGGATTAGTTTAATAACAATTTGGCAGTGTTTATAACCTACTAATGAAAATAAATGTAAATGTCAATATTCTTTGAGCTTTGCACCCCATGTTAAATTAACCGGGTCTCTGGAAACTAAATTGCCCAATAGTAATTGTGTTAGACAATCTAGGTTATGTTTATTTACACGCTTTGTTTCTTGTAACAGGTCTCCATCACGCCAAGAAATCCGAAGCTTCTGGTTTCTGTTACGTGAATGACATTGTGCTTGGTATTCTTGAGTTGTTAAAATACCATCAAAGGGTGCTGTATATAGACATAGACGTGCATCACGGAGACGGTGTAGAAGAAGCATTCTATACTACAGATCGAGTTATGACCGTGTCTTTTCATAAATATGGTGAATACTTTCCTGGCACTGGTGATTTGAGGGTGAGTTTTATGATTCGTGATCAGGATTACAAAGAGAATAAATTATTGCTTAGGCATAAAATTAGTTACTGTGAAAAAATTGGCCATTGTGCTGCAATATTGAAGTTTATGTTGATTGTCATTGATTCCCTTACTGGACCGGTTATATTAATTAACTATAATACCTTATTTATTGATTTCTGCTCAGTCATTTTTTCTATTGGTTACGCTGTTTTGCCTATTTCTCATTCATTATCAAACCTAATTTAAAGTTGTTTTCTTAATATTTAACTGGGACACTTAAAATAATTTAAAAGAACACACTTGTGTCAGCGTCTCTTTTGGGCTCAACACTTATCAGTCTTGTGGGTCTAGACATCCTGTGGATTAAAGGGACTCTAGATTAGGGAAAAGTAGTATTAGATTGGAATATTGTTTTTCGTTTATTAGTGAAGTTGGCTCTGTTTTTGTATGTTTGTAGATTTGGAATTCTTCCAAAACGTACATAATTGAGCCTTTGGAGCAATTATGTAAAATTTTCAAATTCTTTTCTATGTTGGTGTAATTATGTGGCCGGTTTCTATTAGGTGTTCTGCAAATTTTAAGGTTTTATTTTTGTTAGTGAAATTATTCTTTGTGATGTTCTCTTTAAATCTCCTTAAGAAGGAACTTCCAGTTTGGCCTATATGTTGCAGTCTTCACAGGTGATTTTATAAGTGTCACTTATGTCATGGGGTGTTTGTGTTTTTTATATGTCTCCACTGCTTTATTAAATTATTGGTTGTTCTATAAGCAAGTGTGTAGCCTTGTTTTTTGAAATTACTCGCTGCAACGTTGTCTAATAAACCATAATAATCTATTTCAGTTGGTGGTTTTGTATTTCTCTTCTTTTTAACTATTACATTGAATAAGTTGTGGTTGTATCCGTTTTCAGTCGGCCATTGTTGAGAAATAGGCGAAGCGTACAATCAATAGAAAAAATTACTCGTGAGCAGTAAACAAAAAATAAGGTAGATAGTTAATTTATGTCGATGTTTGTTACAGGACATTGGTGCTGGTAAAGGCAAATACTATGCAGTAAACATCCCACTAAGAGATGGTATGGATGATGATAGTTATGAATCCATTTTTGTTCCAATCATCTCTAAAGTGATGGAAACTTTCCAACCTAGTGCTGTAGTCCTGCAGTGTGGTGCTGATTCTCTGACTGGCGATAGATTAGGTTGTTTCAACCTTACTGTTAGAGGTAACTCAATATATTGTTCGTACAGAGCTAGAGATTAAGTAATAGGCCCAAAGCCTAACCGAGCCACTGGAGTTCTGTTACATTGTAATAAAGTTTTTTTCCCTCCAGATACTACTTAAATAGATCTTTTTGCCTCATTAATAGGGTAGAAAGAACAGCTTATCATCCGGGGGTGGAAAAATGTCCATATACAAAATATACTCAATTACAGATACCGGCTCGAATGCTGGCACTTATGTAAACCGCTACTAATCTGACTAAAAACATCTCTGTTTAACACGTTCACTGCTAAGGACGCACATGTGAGCTTGACACTAAACACTATGAGAAGCGGCCGATGCACTGTGCATTGCACGCCAACCCTCGTATTGGGAGTATTTTTAATACACAGAACATTGCATCCTTCGCACGCCAACCCCCGTATTGGGGGTATTTTCAATACACAGAACATTGCATCCTTCGCACGCCAACCCCCTTATTAGGAGTATTGTCAATGCATTGCGTGCTTCGCACGCCAACCCCCGTATTGGAAGTATTTTCAATACACAGTGCGTTGCGTGCTTTGCACTCCAATTTTATGCCTATGTGCGTCCGCTTTGAAACATTAGCGATTATTATGTAGGAAGGTTCAAAAATAAAAATAAAATAATTTCTACTCATTTAGGCTATAAATATAAAAAATAAAAGGTCAGCTCCTAGCATAAGAAGTACGAAATTTGCGTAGCAGTGAACATGTTAAGGGTGGGGTAAATATCCACTAGTTAGTTTGAAGAATGAGTGACATTAGAAAGCGGTGTGGGAAAATGTTTTTTTTTCTCCACTTACGCCCTTTCCCCACACCCCCGGCCCATCGCGACAGGGTGAGGCCAAAAAGTTTCTTCCCTATGTAATACATGTGAGTTTCAGGGTTTTTAAACATCAAAATAGTAAAATAACGTAAAAAGGGTCATAAGGTAAATTTTGGACATTAGCTTAATTTAAAGGATTTAGTTATTTCATAATATTAATGAACATAGAAATTCAAAGGGAAATGCAGACATTAATTAGTAATTCAGATTAAATCAAAAACAATATTGACTTCATGTTTAAATTCATTTTTGTTTAAATATTTAAATTATGTTTCACGAGGTGTCAAACTATGAAAAACAGTTAAAAGGTATTGGAGAGTTTGAAGTTATGGTCCACTAAGTTTTTAGACAGTGATGAATAGATATCGAAAGACGATTCCAGACATTGTAAGAAATAAACTTGATAGATTAAGTTGGAAGCCTGTGTAATCCATCTATGATAGAGACAGAAATTTTGTCCTGAAATGTTGGTACTTAGCGTTACTAGTCGTAGGGGAACATATTTACGGTCCCTTGGAAAACAGCTTCTCATTGGTAGCCTGGAGATAGCTTCTCATTGGTTTTCTGGTTTTGATGACGTCAGATGGTGTGATCGAAAGGAGAACGAGGAAGAAGGAGCTTTGAGCGTCCCACTTGCATCAGTATTCGAGTACAGTACAGACGTGTTCTGCGGCTAGTTCAACAAAATGTTTTAACCAGTGCTTTTTTGCGGTAGTTAAAGTAGAACTACCGTTTAAAAATGTTTAAGGAGGAGTAAAGACAGTGCTGTGTATTGTTCAATAGCGAGAATGTAAGAATTGTTTGTGAATTGTTTCAAAATCATCAACTTTGAAAGTTAGCGTGCACGCGCGGCATGGCTTCCAACTCTTTTCATAAAGATTTTATAACAAGTGCAACGAAAGTCTAAGTGAATCAGAATCTACGTGGCCAAAGTGCGACGAACTAAAGAATAATGGGGTTTTCTATTTTAATTGAATTCATATGTGTTATAAGTTTTTTCTCTTTGTAAATTCATATATATCTCTTTAAAGTGCACTATAAAACAACACGATCGTAAGTAGTAAACTAATTTAACTAAGTCTGCATTTGAATAATTTATCAATATAAGTTTTGTATATCTAAGGTAAAATTATTAATAATGAATTTGTGTGTTTGAGCGTGTGATTGGAATAATTAAAACGATGAGTTGCCAACTTGAAATGATAATTAATGTATGTGTTTTTACAATTTAGAATGTTTCAGTAAAATAATAATGTCAACCACTATGAGTTTTTAATTTGAGTTTTTATCCTTTCCAGAAGTACTTTGTGGTAACGAACCTTGTTATCATAAATTCAGTTTTTTAGTTTTCTTTGTAAGTGTAATTCAAAATGGCTACAGGTTTTGGTGAACACGAGACAAGCTGGAGGGAATGTGCGCATGTGACAAACATGGCGGCTGATCCTTCAGACGAGTCCATTTATAATCAAGGAACTGTAGTCACAGATATAACAAGTTGATGTGTAACAGATATTTAGTGATCGCCTGTTGTAACCACAGATGCGATCAAAACATAACCTAACTTCAATTTTGGGGTTATGTTTGTTTGTTTTTATTGGGATTAAGGTGTTGCAATATTTTAAAATGATAATTTAATTAATTAAATAAGTAAATGGATTGAAGGTAGGAAATAATAAATAATTGTTACACAGTAAAGGTATTTTTTTTATTTTAAAAATAACTTAGAAATATTTTTGTCAAAATTAAATTTTTATTTTTCATTTTTTTTGTTTTCTATTAATAAATTGTTTGTAAACGGCTTGCACAGCAGAGCACGTTACACCTAGTAAAATGCAAATAATTGACTAAAATTGTAGCTCGATGTAAAAAGTTGTTTCTTACGGGAAGAACATATCTTAGTCGCCCTCAAGTTCCTTTCGGGGCGACAGAGTGATACTTTCCTCCCTTAAGACACAAATAACTATTTTTGTTTTAATTTGGCTTTGGGGTTTACAAAAAAAAAATGTTTACAACACTTGGTTCGATGGATCGTGCATGTTTTATTTGCTTCCGTAAAGATTAAATTTATAAGAAAGATGTAATATAAAAGTTTTATAAATGTTTTCATTATGTTAAAAAAACTAACAGTTAACAGAATTACAAATTCACATAAAAAAAGATATGAGTTGAAATCATAGAAAGTTTTGATCATAATTTGTATAATCTTGAAATGGAACAAAAGTATTTGTTGTATTAGTCGCAGTATTTTGTTTACAATAAAAAAAGTACAAAGATAAAAATCTTATTAATGATGTGTAACTTTTTCTTTTAACTAAAAAAATTACTGTTTAAGTATTCTCAGTATTGCTCCTATTATGTAAGAAAAAGCAAAGTTTAAGAAACAAATTAATTTGTGAAAATAAAATAGAAATCAATTTAACTCCTGACATGTATTTAGCGAATGGGTGTAATGAGCCATTGTATCACCACATTATTATGTTCTAATGAAGTTTATTATAAAAAAAACTTTTTATCAGATAGAAATGTTTCAGAACACATTTGATCTACAACGGTTTAGCCAATATAAGCCATTTTAATCACTGCTTAGTCTCATTTTGAAAAATCATAATTAAACATAACACATATTACCAGGATAGCAATTATTATCACGTCAGAAGTTTTACAATCAAATTGTAATTTAAACTAATCAGCATTCTCATTTTCAACTCAAAGTTAGGTACTTATAATAAATTTCATTCTCTATTAGACTTTATTAATAATTGTATTCTGATGTAATTGATTAAATTCAAACATATGTGCCCACTGACAACGAGAATTATATAAAAAAAAAGTGTATTGTTAATATAAAAAATTAATACAATGAAAAGTGAGTTAAAAAACAATTACATCGAAAATAATACTTGCAATTATTTAAAAGACAATAACATCATAAGCACATAGTAAAATATAATTATAATTATATGCACACATGGTTTAGGAAGTATGCAATGACAGCATCGATGATCAAGTTGGTTCCTTCCGTTGAAAGTTCTGGAAGTGTGAGAGAACGTTGTGGAACGTTCACTCTTCGTTAGTCAGTTGAATCGGAAGGACGTATAACAGTATGTCTTAAAAATAAATTATAAGTTTTTGACCAGAAGTAGGTCAATTATCAACAATAATGAGTTATATAATTGTGGCCTGAGGGCAAGTGAGTGTTATGTAAAAGTTTTTTGTCGAAAAAATCATCGATTTAAAAAATTATACGGAGATACAACTCTTCGACCATGTGCTCTGCGAAGTGTGAAGTGTGATAAATTCATATGAGCTCATAATCGTTTAAAGTGATCATACACAAGTATTATTTAAACAATAATATATTTCAAGAATAGTAACATTAAACACATAAATAATTTTTTTAACTTTTTTTTGGAGGATGGACGAATTAGCCTAGGCTAGATAGAAGTGGTTTTGTAATTTCGTATTTTTAATTCAATTGGGGTTTAGTTCATTTTATAGTTTAGTAGTCTCTCTCTCTTTTTGCTAAAATATTTCTTAATCAATTTAAAATTATAAAAATTTGTATGTTGTATTATTTTTATTTCATGTGAATGAGATCAAATGATGCGTAATTAAAGTTTTTAGAGTTTGCCATCACATGTCTTAGTTTTCATTTATTAGCCTCGGCCATGCCAAGTGAGTAGTAGACAAAACCCGACCCCGGAGAAAATTTGGAAGAAGTGAAAATTTAACAAAAGATTGTTAAAAATAGGCCTAAAATAAAAGAATGACGTCATACCTAAATTGTGTGGTTAACGTAAGAAAGGCGCGAAGATTGAACATCTGTGGTGAATCATAGATGTTCAAGATTTGCAAGGGACAGATTGTAGAATACGTAATGAGAATATGTGTAAACATTGGTATAACCTCAAAGGTAAACAAACTTTTGAGGTTAGAGTTAAATATTTTTGGAAAGTTTGTTTTTTAAAGTGGGAATTGATGGTAAATTGATAATTATTAAAGGTTAACAGTAAATTTAATTGAAAATAAAATTTAAATACACATATAGATTTTTTATTTTTAAATAATTTTTAATTTGGACTTAGAAAATTTTTGTCAAGAAATAAAATTTTGTATTACTGATTTTAATTTGCAAATAGTTGCATCTGATGTATTTCAAACTCTGTTTGCTATATAAGTAAATCAATAAATTCAAGTAGATTTATAATCACACAAATAAAATTTATTAACACATAAACAGATAAATGGACTGAATAGTTACAGAATAATTGTTTGACTCAATTGAGTAATGTTAGTAGTCTTTGATTCTCTTTCATTAAAAAAGAATTATTAAATGTACCTCGGTCTACACTCGATTCCACGTTTACCGTGCAGTACAGGTCTTACGGGAGAATAGACATGCTACTACCATTACAGCGAACATTACGTTTGTTGTCATGCGGGTTGCGTTAACTGTGTAGCATGGGAGTTGATGTTTTTTAGTTGGCTATTATCGCTGAGACTGTGGTAAGGATAACATGGCTTATGGGCGCTCTGTACTGCACGGTGAACGTGGAATCGGGTGTAGCTCAGATGTAGCACATAAGATTTGACATTGATATTTAAAGTTTATATTTAAAAAATGATTAAGATTTGAAATGTTATCTCATTAATATCTCAGGGCAAGTTCTAAAGTATGTCTATTTTGGCTTTGAATTTAAAAGGAATGGTCTTTTTAAGTTTCTTATAATTTTTAGAAAGTTCACTGTATTACAATATTGTTTATAGCAGATGATACCAATTTCTGCTTTTTAAAATCACTGAATTTACTACTGGATAGTTACTTTAAAGTAACTTTTTTACTTAGCACCACTTTTTAGATTCTCGTTATTATAGTAATTCATAATGACTTCCCAGAACGTTGTACTTAGTCAAAGTAACACTTTATTTATATTTAAATTATAATTATTGGTGATATTATTTGATTTGCATACGCCAATATTATTACTTTTAACTAATTATTTACTATACCGCGCATAACGAAATAGCTCGGGTGATGGGAACAAACATATTTGCATTTACATATATCAAGTTTGATATTAATCTATACTTAATTCTCTAACTATCGGTTAACATTATGGATTCATAATTTAGAATTTCCTTATAATTTGACTTTACTTCATTACATTATATTCTTGCCTTAGAGATATATTTACATTTTGGTTTATTATTATAGGTTGTACAGACTTCGAATTCTCCTATGTCTTTTGACTTCTGTTGTTGCACTTTGACAATATGGCTGACGTACTGTTACCGTATGTCTAAAGCATTAGTTTGTAATTGTAAAATATTTCTACCAGAGTTTGGATGATTAACTACTAAAGAATGATTAAATTAATATGTGAATAATGCGTTTGATTGGTGCTTTGTATAGTGGTTATGCTAAAAGTTAAATAGTTAATTTGGACAAGTCTGCTTTGGTTAGATTTCGTTTTCTAAACATAGGTTTTAACGTGATAATTCAGTTTAGTTAGGCCTAAGTTCAGTGATACATTTTACATTGATTTAGTTGCTTCGGTATTTTAATCTTAATATGACATGGTTAATTTTGTTATTTGGAAAGGTTTATTTCTGCTTCTACTCTTATACCTTACTGGGCTGGTTCATCAGCTATTCTAGCTACGGTTACGTCTTTTGTTTACATTTTAGGTCAATGAACTTTGGCCTAGTGTTGAGATAATTTACATCGGCTATTAAAATTTCATTAGATGTAATTTGAAACGTAATATACTACAGTTTGTATTTTAGATCCTATGTTTTTAATTATTGCATTGACAGAGACAAGACATCCTAATTTGTTTATTAATGTGTTATATTTGAATATTAAAAACAAATTATATATTTTGTAGGTCATGGAAAATGTGTGGAGTTTGTGAAGAAGTACGGTCTGCCATTCCTAATGGTAGGTGGCGGTGGTTATACAATTAGGAATGTATCAAGGTGTTGGACTTACGAAACTTCAGTGGCACTGGGCACAGAGATTGCTAACGAGCTACCTTATAATGATTACTTTGAGTACTTTGGACCTGATTTCAAGCTACATATCTCTCCGTCTAACATGGCCAATCAGAATACACCGGAATACTTGGAAAAAATCAAGTAAGGAAAATAAACGTTCATTTTTTATAAAGTTTTTATTTTAAGCTCATTTACTTTTAAAAAGGAATTCTCAGGTTTCATTTATTTGATCTCATTTTGTAATTCAAGTAAAGCTAAGTCAAATACTTTTATGAAACAATAATTTACAATTATACAGTTCAATTCTTTGATTTATTCTCTACACTTTGTTATAATAATATTTAATTTTTGGGCAAACCATATATTCCTAAATTACTATTCAAACTAGGCCTAGTTTTGTTAGCAGTCTTGTAGTAGGAATATAAAAACTAGCAGTGCTTGATTTGTGACGGTACTCATCGGTACGTCGTACCTGTACCTCTGATTGGGAGGGGGGAATATAAACTTAGTTTTTTAGAGAAGTGGAACGATGGACTATTGTGGTGGTTGAATGTTGTAAAACTAGGTCTATTTAGTGCGTAACTAGACTGTATTTTATTTAGCCGTATGCAGGTGACCAGTTGACCCATTTTCCCTCTACCCTCCCAGTGCCCCACCGCGCCCTTCCGAGTCCGAGCTTCGGAAAATTTTATAAATTGTTAGGTAAAACATTTAAGATTTTACTTTTTAAATATTTTAGTACCTACTTTCAAATTTACATGTGTTCTGCTTAACTGCCTTTTTGTAACAAATTGTGATTTCAGAAAGAATGTAAATAAACATAAAATAATAAAGTAAAAAATAATAAAACATGTAATAAAAGATTGTTATTGAACATTTGTGTTTTTTCAATACAAACGTTGATTTAATTTTTAAATTATATTTTTTTAAATTCCAGATGAAATCGAGTTCACTTTTTTAAACTTGATAATAGCCTAGAAGGCGGCCTAAATTTCTATTTTGAAAAATCTTACCCGTAGTAATCTCAATTTAATTTGAAATTGCAATCAAAATTGAGATTGCTGAGGTAATATTGTCTACAGTTTATATACTTTTTAAGTGGGCAGAAAAGCATTAAAATAATGTTTTAAGACGTCTATATTTCAAAATTTGTCCATACCCCGCCCCCTCACAATCCCTGGCAGTTCACATTATCGGAACTTCTTTTTTTATAAATCAAGCACTGAAAACTGGTGTTTTCAAAATAAGAAATTTGAAATTGATATATATTTTTATACAGTTCTATTTAGAACAAAATTACAAAACTTTTGTTTTTTTTAGCTAATAACTTTTACAATTTTACATCAATGAATTTTTTAATTGCACATATGATTTCTGTGTGCCATGAAACACTGTTGGATTGGGATAGAATTACTATTTTTGGTGAATTTTTGAAAAAATGCTTTGCAAAACGCAAAAAATTGGCAAAATCTCAAAAAGTTTTAACACTGCCACTTCTAGGGTTAACTATGTCTACAGATTTAAAAACTAGAATTCTGTTTTTGTTTTCAGAACAAGGCTTTTTGAGAATCTCCGAATGTTGCCACATGCTCCTGGTGTTCAAGTTCAAGGTAAGAAGTTGTTTAGTTTTCTAATGTTAGCTTATTTTGGCAATATAGAGCATCACATTTATTCTGGCCTAGTGTTTTAGTAAAGTAAGATGTTTAGGCATTCAAAGACATTCATAAAACAAATTTGTCAATAATATTATGATCTCACAAATTAGTATTTCATTTGCAGGAATAGAGCTAAAAGTTGAACAAAACAAAATATTTGTATGATGTTTCAACCTTTAATCCGTCATTGACGGGAACTCACGCAAACACAATTAACACGTGATATTATTTTCCTAAACTAACATCGAAGGCTTTAATGTAATGTGAGTGTTTCTCAGTATAGCTACCATCACGTATGAGAGTGAAATCGGCTCCCAACCCCCTCCACAGAGAGACAAATAGGCCATTAGCCTAAACAACTGGCATTTGCTCCAGCTGTCAGTGTCATTGACATGAGTTCCCACGCGTCCCATCACTAACAGCCCGCCAACGTGCCAGTCTGAGTATATCTGCGCTAGTGAACAGACGTTACACGCTTTCTGTTAGTCGCTGTGATGTGTTTTATGAGTTTTATGTATTTGTAGATAGTGTAAAATAGTAGAAATGGGCCCACTGCGTTGTTGTGTATGGAGAGGACTGCGCCGCAAGTTAAACTATACTGTAGTTTGTTTATTTAGCGGTTTGATTTTGAAGAGGGAGAAAATATTCGGCCTGACATCAAAGGAAAGGGGGAATTCTAACATTTTTCGAGTTCTGAGAAAACTGAATTCAAAGTTTGACATTGATATTTTGTAAATTCACGATGTTACATCCCGAGTGGTTAAAATATCTATTGACGCTAAAACAGGGGTTTATAATAACGTAAAAGATAATGATTTGACCGGACCTAAAAAAAAAATCAACTAAATGCTATCATGTTTAAAACTCAACTTTCGTTATTAAACACTCGTTAATTGTTTTATATAAACATTCTTAAAATACAGCTATGATTGATAATTCCAGCAATTCCTGAAGATGCAGTCCGGGAGGATTCAGAAGATGAAGACAAAATGAATCCGGATGAGCGACTTCCGCAGTCAGTCCAAGATAAGCGCATAGCTGCAGATAATGAGTTCAGCGACTCTGAGGACGAAGGTTCTGGAGCTGGTGGCGGCAGGAGAGATAATCGATCATTCAAAGGAAGGAAAAGGCCTCGCATTGATCAAACAAAACCAGACAATGATGTAAAAATGGAAGATATTAAACCAGACAGTAAAGGTTAGTAGATCTCTCGGCGTGGCTTTATTTTTTTTAATATTTCTTTTTTTGATCGGAGACGTGATAAAAATATGTTAAAATGCTTTAAGGCAATGATAGTTATGTTTTTAAAAATTTGCCATGTTAGTTAATATTGATGCTATTTCTGTTAATCATTGAAATATTCAACATTGTGAATTTATTGAAGAAAATTGTATGTTTTTATGTTGGGCTTTAAATAGAATGCAATGAGCCAAATTTTGAAAAGTCAAAAAAAAATTTGTATTTATTTATGCTTGTGCTATTTATTATTTACAAAGGT
>JAGFPH010000453.1:0-19584 GCA_018207615.1 Philaenus spumarius
TTGTGTTTGTCATTAAAAAGGTAAACTTTTTTGTTTCTTGTTTTTTTTTTTTTGTAAAGTTAGCGGTTTTTGAGCTATTTGACATTAAAAATTATAAACGGCCGCCATTTTGAAAATATTTAAAATAATGTTCTAATTTTTCGTACAGTGATAAAAGGTTACGCAAAAAATAGGCATACAAAGTTTGAGCTCAATATCTTGTCTACTTTTAAAAATATTAAATATTTTGTAAAAACACATACAGACAGACGAAAAAATAAGCCCGGTAGACCCATGTTTATATTGTGAAATATGTTTGTCTCGATCCCAGGAACACATCCACAAAAGGGGTCCAGAAAGTTCGGGGACACTTGTATAAGTCAAATGTTATACACAAAATATAGGCTTCTTAACCCTTCCGTGCTATGGAAATTTCGGACCGCTCACACTGTAACGCTACAAAAAATTAAGTTGTCAATAAGTTAACACTAATTTTTTTTTGATTTTTTTATACAAAAAAATGAGACATGGGAGGAAAAAATAGTTTGTTTAATCAAAGTTGGTTTATTTCGCAAGGAGTCTGCAAGTGAACTGACTTGCGAGTTAGTTCGTCTACAGCATTAGCGTTATTCTAAACAGAGTACGAGTGGTATAGCGCGCTAACTTAGGTGCTCACCTCTCACAACAGTCTGAGGGCGGAGTCGACCGGCATTATGTTTGTTAACCAAGGGATATGTTACCGAATAACTGCTGCACTCAAGCGGCAAAATTAAAAACTACTTAGACTTGACAATATACTCAATTTTAAAAGCGAGTATATTTGTCCACAGCATTTTGGGTAAAGTCAAACTTAGCGGTTATATTCGTATACAGCGGGGGAAGGGTTAAATAATTGTGTACACAATCATGCGAACAGATGGATCGTAGGTATTGGTGTGTTAGGAATGCAGGGGTTTATAAATAAAATATTATTATAATATAAATCGAGTTTATCGTCAATATATTTACAGTATTTACAAAACAACTTAATCTAAGCAAGCAAATTCAAGCCCATGTCTCGGTTTGGTATCTTCCACTTGCTTCCATATCTTCGATATGTTTTAGTGCTCCTTCCAAACTCAAATGTCCTTCTTTCTTCAGGACATTAATAAAAGCATCCCTGACAGATGTTGGCATATTATTTGAATTGCCTGCTACATAGATAAAAGCATTTCTCTTTAAGAAAGACCAAACTATTGTGCTTTCTTCTTCAATTATGTGCTGGACATATCTGAAACAAATAAGTTCAGTTAAAATTGAAACAAGCAAAAGGTAAAAGTTTTATATGAAAGGTTGCAAAAATCAGACAGTTTTATTTGAGGCAGTGATATTGGATAGTTGAACCATGAATTTTTGATATTTTATTTAGTTATAGGGTCTGTTAAAAAACTTTAGGACCTTTTTATTACGTGTGTGATGAACTGTAGTACGGGTGTTGACTTACAGTGCAGCCTAGTGACGATGGGTCACTTCCCTTTTACAGAATGTTGTCAAAAATTTTGTCAATGTAAAAACAAGCCTAATTTTACAAGTTTTAAAATAACAGAAAAACTTGAACAGCGGTACTTTTTAAATTTGGTCAAAAACTGAGTGATGGCAAAGCGAATACTTATAGAAAAATTTTGCAAATATTCAAAAATGGTGTTCAGAGCCGGTTCACCAACATTTTCAAATACAAGCATCCTCTCCTATCCACCTCCACAAAAAAGAGTTGCTCTTCTTTTGATAATACCTTTAACAACCATATGTTGTGCTTTGACGCTTGATACGTGAGAGAATCAATTTTACCATAAACAGGCCAAAAAGGAGTAAGATTTTTTTTTATTAAAAAGGTGGCACCTTTTCTGGTTCAATAATGCAAAATTATTCTTGTCCTAAAAATCCTGTTTAAGAAAATATACATATAACACTGTAAAACGATAAAATAATATATGATTGTATAAATTACATATATGTATAGGGTGTCCCTAAAAACCGTAGCGGGCTATACAGGATTGGATTGTATTAATTGAAATAAATAAGAATTTGGCTTATTAAATAAGTCGCAATCCGCCATTTTGTTGTAAGATTTACAAGTGTACGAAAGAAGAAAACAAATATTTTTATAATTTTCAAAATGGCGGCTGTTACTAATTTTTAAGGTGGAATATCTTGAAAACCGTTAAGTTTACAAAAAATATTTTTAGAGACAAAATATTTTTATTTTTTAACGACAGTTAAAATGCTTTTTTTGATGTTTCTGTAGGTCAAAAGATAACCGAGTTATCGACAAAAAACTAAAAACGTAACTTCTTGGTAATTGTCTACAACAACCAAAATTAGCATAAAACCATTGTTTTTTTAATGTTAATAGTTTTATAAGATAAAATCTATTGCTCTTAAATGCATTACTTTACTAACGCCCCATTGCTCTCTGCTCATGTCTATTGGCTACACAAATTCATTATCTACAATTACTGAAAGTTAACTTTGTTCTTCTTTACTTATATATTTCACAGGAAAACTGTGGCGGATCAAAATTTTTGTGAAAAAGTGATAAAAAATATGTTGTTTTTTCCACTAGTTTTGTACTATAATAATGTGTTTGGGAGCCATCCATTTTTTACACTGATCCCCATCAGCAATACATAATTTATTCAAACTATGGTCACATTACGTAATGCTTTCTGATGTTATTTTATTATAACTTTTAATTATGTTCAACTAATAAACACTATTTTGGCTGACGATGAAAAACTCTTAGCGCAAGTCATACTATCACTTCACCTGTTTATTTATTCTTTCAACACAGAATAAAAAGCACTTAAAAGATGTGCATTATAATATGGTTTTCACATTACAATTTCTTTTATAAGGTGAAAAAAGAATCACAGATATTCATATGATATTTTTACACAGATTTAAAACTTAATTAAACTTGGAATAAAGGCTAAACATTAAGATTGCATGGACCAAAGTTATCTTAAAGTTTGACTAGTTACATTTTATGAGCTTGGTCTCTTGAGAAAGCAGTCAGAAGAGTAAGAAATCCTTTATCCTTGAGTTTCTCCCATTCCTTCCTGCAATGGAAGTCCCCAGCTTGATTACGACTTCCAAAAACTAAAAGCAAAGTTGACTTATCTCCCGTACAATTGGCAATGTATTCATTAATTAAACTTCGGAAAGGGGCAACTCCTGTACCTGGTCCCACCATTATTAGCGGTATATCCTGAAATAAATAAAAACACAAACTCATTGTATTTTATAAACAAAACTAATACATACGGATTGTACTATATCAGTTTATGTACAGGTTTATGGAATCTAGAAATAGTTTTAAAACAGTGGTAACTCGCAGCTAAATTAGTGGGGGTGCTGCACCAGAAAATGTTTAGCCTTTGTTTTGAAATTATGTAAAAAGAAACAAACAGTACGTAAAGAAACTTTATAAAATCCTAAAAGAACAAAATCAAACAATCTTTACTTATTTTAACCGGAATAGTTACAGAGTTAGCTTGATCTATTCATTTAAAAATGAAATCCATACTTCTTGCTTCAATGTGCTATCTATATAAAGTTTAATTCAATTTTCCGTTCTTTGCGAAGGAAAAAGTCTTTATCTTTACACCTTAAAAGAAATGTAATTTTAATTTAACTTACAGACGAAAACGCTGATGTAAAATCAACCATGTCAATAGTGAGCTAAAATAAAATAGTGAGCAATGTGTAAAAAAAGTACCACATGCGCAGGAAAAATAAAACTACTTTCCACCACACTAGACTTACTTTTTGAACACACCTCATATGGAAATACATATTTCAAATAAAACGTTCAAAATACATTGATCAGGAATTATGATTTCTTAATTCTCTACGGTACTCTATTCTAGACAACCTATACAGTAGACAGGACTTTAGAACTGTACAAAAACAAAATAACTTACTTTAGATAGTGGAAATGTAAAAGATCCTTTCTTGATAGACACCCGTAGTTTGTCTTTTGTTTTCATGGTTGCTAGCCAATTAGAACAAAGTCCTAAACGTGGAATGAACAGTTTAGTCTTGTAATTCACAACTGCTAACAAAATATGAATCTCTCCAGGATGAGCCTGCAATAACAAACAACTTATACTTTGAAACAAGATAAACATATACACAGGCCCCGCTCTCTGCGCTGATAATCTTTAGCCACCCTCTCCTTTTTCAGTTCCCCCAAAAATTATAAAATTTTACAAATTCAAGCTTATTTATTATTAGTTTTAAAACAGCACATAATGCAACTAAATTCAAAGACACAGGCTGTTTGTTTTTTATTTTTCTTATTTAATAAACAGTTGTTACAGTTTGATACGGCTGTAATAAATATTGTTAATAAATCATCAGTTATGATATAGGCTACTGTATATTGTAAAACGAGTATTAAATCTATTTTTAAAGTATTTGGATTTATGACTAATATTTTTAAAAGCACTGCAATAGTATAAACTAACATTTTTCCTTGGCTCTGTCTAGGGAAGTACTCTATGATATCAAATTTAATTTTTTACAAAAAATAGAAACAAAATTTAAAAAATTTGCCAAAATAGTTAGTTTTATGCAAACATTATTGTAGAGAAACAAATTCATAATCCTTGAAAAGCAAAAACTGCAAGTAACATAGGAATGTTAATCAAAATTAAGATTTATTTACGTATAGGCAGCTAAAGGATTAACACGCCCCTCGACTATTGAGTGCTCAACACTCCTGGAATGGAAGCCAAAATAAATCCAAACATGAAGGAGTAATAACAAGCTTAGTCAGAGCGTTTTAAATATTTTTTAAATAAAGTGCGCCATATTGAAAACTCTGGCTCCTCTTTTACTCTTGACTTGACATAACTCCTTCGTGTTTGGACTTATTTTAAGTGAAATCCTCAGGGATCCTTAAGACGGTATGTGTGCAAAGTGACTCACTTGTTTTTAAACAGCCTGACCTATCCCGAATACCGTATCACCTTCACCTTATAAATGAAGTAATCAACCTGCAACAGGTTATGCGTTTCTCTTACAGCAAGTGTGTGGGTATATTACAAAACTTTCTGTTGTGCATTAAGGGCAGTCGGATGGTTGTATCTCGCCAATGTAAAATCTGTGAATTTTCGGTGTACGTTACTCAGAAACTATAATAGATATTAATACATTTTAAAAATTATTTTGTCCTTTATGTGTAATACGTTATTAAAATATGTTATGCCTGTTGAGTTATGATTTTTTTTAAATAGGCCTAAAAATTGCTCGGAATCTCAATAAATAATATAAATTTAATTTAAAAAATAATTTTTATTATTTTAAAAATCCCTCTGCCTTAAATTTAGTACTAGATCTAAGGAACATAATAAAACAAAATTATGGCAGTATCACTTATAGTTCCTGAAATATGTGTACCGAAACATTTAAAAATCTTTTTTGCGGAAAACGGCAAAATAAACTCTAGCCTAGGCCTATAAGAATAGCACTAAGAAATAGACTCAATCAGATTTACCTAATACATCCCAGCCCCATATGAAGGTCTGTCAGGGTCCTTTTGATTCTCAAACATGTCTCATAACCATGATTCCTCCCAGGTTAGAAAAACTATACTATATATATAAATGTATTGATTACAAAGTTTAGTGACGTGCAGCAACCATTCAATTTGAGTAAATTACAGTGCGCAAAGCTTCGTAAAAAAGGCCATAAATCAAAAACTATCTGTCCAAATCAGCTAAAATTTATATCAATTTAAAAGTAAGAATTTGGGGTTTAAAAAATGTAAAAAAAAACAAAAAAAACGATATTTTAGACCATTTGAACCATCCGACTGCCCTTAAATTGTATTTTCTGAAAATCAAATCATTACCGTGCATTTAAAAACTTATTTTTCCCATTCCTCAAATTTGTTTGTCCTTTTATTTTTTTTTGCATCTCAAATTCTCCCGCTCCTTAAAACGCCCAGATGGCCCGTTTCCGTTTGCAATTCAGGGCTTGCATATACATCTAACTAATATAAAACAAACCAGAGAAGTGCGAATCTGACTCGTGTACCAAGGTTTCTGTACTGAAAGTTTAAAAAAATTATTCTAATAATAAGTTAAAACTGCAAAATACAAAAATGCATACCTTTGGGGATGAAGCTATGGAGAATGCTCTTGGCCTTATTGGTTGAAATATTTCAAAAAAATAAGATACTGGTATGTTTGGCACCACCTCAGGAAAGTCTGACAGAACCTCAAGTATGGTCCTCCGGGGACGGTTACAATAGTTGTACAACTCTTCTTGACCCGAAGCACTAGCAAATTCAGTTAGTTTTTCTTGTTCCAATTCAGAGCTAGGAAACTGGGAGAGCAATTGAAAGACATACCTTCTAGGAATGGCCTACAACCAAAATATAATTATTAGTTAAAAACCCACTATACAAACTAAACTATTGATCAAATTGATAATTTAGAAAAACATTCTTAGTATTTGTTCATAAAATTTGACTTAAATATGATACGGTAAAGCAGTATTACAAACTGGCCAGACAGATCTAGTAAAGAATAAAGGTAGCATAATTTGAATAATGATAGGTATTTGAATTGTGTTATATTAAACCTTTTTCATTGTTTGGGTTTGCTATTACCTAACCTAAAAAGCTATTGGTTGTGAACAATAATTACCTGATTCTAAATTTGCCAATTTGGTTACTAAGGTAATAATTGAAAATTGCCTCTCTTCTAAATAAAAATAAAAAATCTCTGAAAATATTAGACTAGAACAAAAATCTGTTTTCATTTCCTTCGCCTTAAGTTACCGTGGTTGGTGAGCGAAACAAGCAGGGGCGAAGAGACATATCTTTAATACAGTAATCATTTGTATTTGTTGTAAATTTAAGTTAGGAACGCATAGAATCAGACTTGTCGGCTAACATTTAATAAGCTTATTTAAATTTAGAAATAGATGGTAACTCAAAACTGGCTTTGCCTAGTTTCAAAAGGGGTAATTGTACCAATGTGTTGCCCAATTTTCTTCAAACTAATTTCCTGATTAACTTAGTAGCTGGTTTTACATATTTTGTGTTTAGTTCAATTTAATTATTGAAAGATATTAGATGTACTGTTGTTATTCTACTAAAATTTATCTTAATTTAACCAGCTGCATTGTGTTCTTAATTAAACTGTATAGGTTAATTTGACTAAAACTCAGAATTATTAATTGGAAAATATAGGTGACCTGAGTTACTTTAAACATGGATATATTTGTACGGTACTAATGTAAGTTTGAATTTGAAGAAAATAAAATTAGTTTGTTCAAAGTTATACTTTAGATATTTAAAAAATAATTTATAATAAACTTGTGACCCCTCGAAAAAGCGATATATTTCTAAGGGAGTAGGTACGGGAGGGGAGGTAGACAAACCAGGAGACGATACAAACCATCAGCTGTGAATGTAGGAAGGAACTCTCACAATTATTAGTGTTTCTACTGCCGTCACTTCTTTAGTTTCACAGTTATTCATTGATTTAATATGGCTGAGTAGTTGCAAGGGCCAAAAAGGCAATTAAAGACCGATGAATTACTTACATTTGGCTTGCTTGAGTTAAAGTGCCTGGACAGGCCATTACTGGCCTGAAAATGGTGTCTAGTGCTGTTTGTCGATAAGTTTCTCCTGTATATTGGTATAAATTGTCAAAGCTGGTTACAATCGAGTGGTTGTTTGGTAGGGAGCGCAGAATTTTTCGTGTCGGCAACTGTCGTTGCTCGGACCCCGCTATGTTCGAGGGGATTCATCGTGCTCCCCCCTACTGCCGCAGCCATTACTAGACCAGCCCACCACGCCCTCTGACCAATATGGTTGCTCTCTCCCCACCATTGACCGTTTATGCTATAACCAGTGTTGCAATCATCTCATATAATTATATTATTTACACAGTTAACAACTTTTCAAAGCCTTATTCATTTTACAATGTTTCTAATTTAATTTATATTATAGACCTAATTTGAATTTAACCCGTTTCATTACGATAGGCTATTATTTAACTTGTCTTTAACATTTGTATTTAATATTTTACAAATATAATATTACTAGTAAGCCTCCGTGAAACATCACAGGCTGATTAATTAGATGCAGAAATACCTAAATTAATTAATCAGAAATACATTATTTACAAAACCAACTATTTAAAAACAACATTAAGTTATACTTATCTAGGCCTATTTCACTATTCTGACGAGGATTTTTAACTCGGTAAATGTGTACAATAATAAGGATTATAAAACTGTAGGCCTATTTGTTAAACATTTTTATCTACATACGTTATTATATATTTAAAGAAAGATAAAAATACTATCTTTTAATTGCTTTCTATTTCATATTGATAGATCAAATGATTTAAAATATATTAATATTATAGTGAAGAAATTAATAATTGAAAATGTTTATAATTATGTTATACGAAGATGTACGAATGTTTCCATAACCAAACGAATAGATATCTCTTCTTCAAATTAGTATAAACAAATATTTATTATTGATGATAAAAGGTTGTATTTATACACAGTTTGTAACCCCAAAGCAAATATTATAACGCTTATTATAGCATACATTAGTTCTGTAACTCATATTTAAAGAAAATCAACTTCACAAGATATTATAACGATTGAAGTTGTAAACATGTCCCCAAACTATAAGCTACACAGGGTTTGTTTAAGTATTACAGATGATTGCAAGAGTAGCTTAGATTGATCACGCAAAAATGCTACAGTTATTTAGCGATAATTCTGTAATAGATAATAATAGAAAAGAAAAACACTTTTCGTTTTTAAATTAAAATATCACTGATTTTTAAGATTTGCAAACGCCGCCGCCGGCGTTATCTGTTTCACCTTGACCGTTATCTGACAGTGTGCCCTGCACATGGGCGTATACAGTTTAGGGGGGGGGGGGGGGTCGTAACTGCAGAATATAATGTTGAGTATATGAGTCGTACCCAAAAAATCTGGTGCATGGATAATTTTTTTAAACAATTTGCTAAATTATGTGTTTTAATGCCGTTTGAGTGTTATTTTACCTGGAATATGTCCATTTTCTTTTTGTTAATTTTGTATTAAATCCACAAGTTTAATAATATCTGCCTTAGTTCATTTCAATGTAACCTATTATTTATATAAATAACGGTGTATAAATAAATACAAATTTTAATAACACAACAAATAGGCCTACATCAAACGTATGGGAAAAACTAGACCTACTAGCAATCTACCGTAGAATCACTGCTAACTTCCCTTCAGAAAAGAGATAGAGGGACTAAAAAAAATTGGAGAAAGTTCGTTAAGCGTTTCTTCAAAGTCTGATTTAGTCATTTGAAAGAAATTTGTAAGCGAACATTTTATCACATAATGTACATTATAAATGACTAGAAAAGTACTTTGATAAAAAAAAAAATTACATTTCTCATAAGCAGCAAACTAAAAATAACAGCAAACAAAATCTGTTTTTCAAATTTAGACGCGTTTTACCTGTGTTGTTCTGTATTTACTGTTTACGTGTATCTCTGTGTTTTCAGGAAGAAAAATGTATATAACATAAGAACGGATGAACATAATTTGCTGACATTTTTGGTAGCCTTAATCCAAAACACAGTGTAAACATTTCGGTATTATGGAGTTTATAGGGGGAACAAATTAAAAAGTAAATAAATAAACGGTAGGTCTACCAGGAACTGGCACATAGCCTACTTTCTCACAAACACATTTATATTACTAAACAGATTCACTGTGACTTGTAGGGTGGGGTAGGAGAGTTTTTTTTTTTATTAAAGTTGGAGAATAACTAATAAATATTATTATTATTATTATCTAGAGAGAAAACTATTCCATCGATTCCGAACAAATTTGCACCAAACACGTCAATTAGGTCTTTATAGATGCACGTAAAAAGGTTTTGAAAATTTTTGAAAAACAACCCCCTTTATGGCCAAAAAACACTAAAAAATCAGTTATTATTATTATTAGCTAAACGAGAATTTTTAGAAAGATGCGGATTTTTTCATATGGTAGGGCACATTAAAGGCTACTAATAAGCCAAATTTTATCAAAATCGTTAGAGCCGTTTTTTTATTAAAAAATAATAACAGATTTTTGGGTTTTTTTTTGAAAAAAGGGGTTTGTTTTTCAAAATTGTTCAAACCCTTTTTCGTGCATCTATACAGGCGTACTGGACATGTCTGGTGCAAATTTGGTTGAAATCGATCGAATAGTTTTCTCTCTAGCTTTGTATACATACAGATATACAGACATACATACATACAGACATACAGACAGATATTTTGTAAACACCACTTTTTTGGACTCAGGGGGTCCCAAAACGGATATTTCCACAAAAATCTCAACATCGATTTTTTTTGCGATCACTATACTTTCTCTATACTATAGTATAGTGAGAAAGTAAAATGGACTTTTGTATTTAATTCTGTGACACATCATGCCATTTTCGTTTATAGTTTTTCTGTTATATATCGTTTTTAAGAAAGACTTTTAACTCAAAAACCTGTAAATGCTAAAACACGATTTTCTAAACGGTTACAGATAGAAAAATATTTTTCAGAGAATTATTCTTCTCTCAAATCTAAGTCATTGGATGTACATATCAACCAAATTTAGTTATTTTTTATACAGATTATTTAAGAAAAAACGTTTTGAAAATGAATAAATCTAGAATAATTCGAAAAATAACGTAGATATTCAAAAATTACAAACATATCTTATTCTAGATGACATTCTGCTTCTTTTTACGAAATAAAACCTTAAAAATCAAAAGTCAGATTGTTTGCCTTACAATGTTGCAAGGGGTAAAATTCCTAAATTGCGAAAAACAATTGTTTTTTTTCCGGCTCATATCTCGGAATCTATCAGAGATATCTTTTAGAAAGAAAAAATGAAAATATGGGCTTTTGACATTAATACTGTGAAACATCATTCTATTTTCATTTATAGTTTTCCTGCTATAGCGTTTAAAGTAAAAGTTCTGTGAATAAATTTGTAAAACGTGTATCTTTTGTTGTTTTAAAACATTTCCTTCCTACTCCATCGTCGTCTTCTTTTTTGGGACTTTTTTATAATAATAAAACAAACAATTGGAGAAAAGTCGATGTCCTTAGATAAATGTGTTTCTCACAAGGCAGGTGGTGATTTTTGTAGCGCCGATGTTGTTCTGCACCGGCGATTTCGTCGGTCAACAAAATGTACGAATCAGCCGATAATCGCCCATGTAGGCCTATACTTTCTTTTAGAACCAAGTAGCGAATATGGCAACCAGATTCATACGTTAAAGATCATCCGTGAATGCTGTGTGACGTTTGTCCAGTTGTTCATAATGTTACCACCATTTGCAAGGGCAATTTTCCGCGTTGACCGTTAGGCCACGGCCACACTGTGCGATTTTGTCGCATGCGACTAAACTCACGCGTACAGACGATTTTGTTTCGCTGCGCTTTGTCCCAAGGGGTGGCCACACTTTGCGTCTAGTCGCAGTAGTCAAGATGACTTCGGGACTTGCTTCTGGCTATTGCTGTTAGGTCATACCTTTTAAAGAAGCAGAGGAAACGCAGATTTGGAGTTCATCCCTTAAATTCTGTTCGTGTAATCTAAGGGCAGTTCCATACTTTAATGCCATTTCTTAGGAATGACGACGAACATTTTTTTTCTTATTTTAGAATGAGTGCTTCGTCATTTAATGAACTATGACGAGATGCGATCTAAAGAGAAAATAAAATACCAGTTCTAGGGTTAAAAGTCGTCTTATGTCCTTGCTAACATTGATAAATAACAATCAATTCTTACTTTGTTTGTTTGTCTTTTACATTGGTGTCCAGTTAGTCAAAGTTGTTAATAACTATTCTAGCCACTTCTATCCACGATTTGGATTTTAAGTCCTTATCACTGTACTCTTTTAGAGTATTATCCCATATAGCGGGCCGAGTACTGATTTCACTAATAGGTCTCAAAATATCAACGTCCAACATGTTTAGAATGTTTTAAAAATAATGTATGAAATCTCAATGACATTACGGCAATAAAATGTCCACAAAAATTTAGTGATGCCTTTCTATTATATTAAAAATAATGTATGAAATCTCAATGACATTACGGCAATAAAATGTCCACAAAAAATAGTGATGCCTTTCTATTATTGTTTACTAACATACTAAGTTGTGAACGTATTTCCTCGAGGTCTTACACCTCTATATTGCAGCCATACTAACATTAGACTTGAATTTTAAATAATAAAGATGAAATGGTCTAAGGCCGGCGTTTTACAAAAAAGCTTTTTAGTAGGGATGAAGAAATTTCAACTTTTTGTTGTTGGATTCATTATTTGGTTGCACAGCTTTATTAATTGCATTAAACTAACGAAAATGTTTTAGACTGCCCACATTTGGTGTATCAAATTTTAAAATTGTAATACGTTATTAAGTGTGTGTATTATATTTAACTTTAAAACGTTTAAACCATTGCTATATTTAAACGTATATCCGTATACAAATTTATTTTTGCACATTTGAGTAAACGAATGTTATAAATATTCATGCTAAATTTCGTTATTTATCTTAAACCGTTCATGTGAGAATAAAACCTATACAGACAGACAACTTCTAAACTAAGCAAAATAGGACACATGTTATATTGCATATTCACTAGTTTTAACCTGCTGAATAACATGGTAAAGTTTGGTTAAATTGTTGCGAGATATACTGTAGGCCTATAACTTTGGCAAAACATTTCAATAACTTACTGCAATATAGATCAACAGCACGATTAAGACACGAAACGATCTGTTCTACGTAAGAAAAGTGTATTTCTATATGTATTTTAAAATCTAAATTTTTTAGTTTAGTTTGTACTTTCACAACTTAGTTGTAATTTCAACGATTTCAAGAAATTATAAAATAAATATTCATTACAAAATTCTGGAAATACAAAATACGGTTGTAATAACTACATAAAAGGTGCTGCTTTCGCCGGAGGGAAATCCTAAAGTTGTCCAACACTACATCATAGGGCCTACTACAACTCTTTTTGGCCGACTTAATCGAAATCGGTCATGTGATTGAAGTTGGGCTGCGTCAAATAGAAATGGAGGACGTACGTACGAATTAACGCCCACCTGTTGATTTGTATATTGGTTTGTTTTCAAAAACTGCCCTACCACAAGGTACAAAGGAAATAAAACCAACTAAGGAAACAAATAAACTAATCCAAGACTGGTTAAATTAAGTGTAATCGAAATACAATTTTACACAGTATCATCTGAGATACTTAGTTGAAAAAACAATGTCTTTAAAAAAACAAAAAATTATTAGCTATTTCGTTTTTATTAGATTGTACACTGGATCTAGTAAGGTATGATATTCATTTTAAATCAACTAGTTAAAACAAGAAATGCTTGGACTAAATCTTTATTGCCAATATTATTTTTTATCATTTTCTGCTATTTGGACATTTGCTATCATTTAAGGGTTAGAAATCAAAACACGACGTTTCGGGAATATAAACCAATTCCCATTATATCTTTTTTCACTTGATAACGGGAAATGAGTTATATTCCCGAAACGTCGTGTTTTGATTTCTAACACATAAATGAAGGGAAATGATCCAACATTAATAAAAAATAACTCCAACATTATTATTGTATCAATAAGTAAATGAGTATATCAATAAATGGGTTATGATGATTGACATCAAAATAAACGTGTTACAACTAAAACAACTTCATGAAAGCAGTGTAAAATCGACCAACCCATGTTTTTATAGTTTTATATTCCTATTTATTAATATTAAATAAATTACTAAACATTATAACAAAACTATTATAAGGTCACCATTTAAAATAATTGTGTACGACTAATTAACTTTATATAGGCTTAACAGAGTCAAAATTAGCTTTGCGGCATGTTAAAGGTACCAAAAGCTGTTATCACTTAATGATGAACATAGCTACTGCAAAGGTTCCCTCTTGCCCAAAGACCTAGTGTAAATATAGTTAGGCCTATATCATGAAATAAAATTTAATGCTTATTTTTATGAAGTTCAAACAATAAACTCTTCTTTTTTTTATAATTATTTTTAAAGGGTTAAAGTATAGATACAAACTCTATACTAAAACTCTATAAAATTGTTTGAAATGATTTCAAGACATTGTTAAATACTAAAGTAATGTATTGGTAAACAAATTTATAGACAATAAAATTGTTTCAAATGTTATCAATACAATTTTAAATACTAAAAGAACACAATGGTCAACAAATGTAGGCCTATGGATTAACTAAAATATTATAGAACGTGTTTGCAATATAATGTTAAATTTACTTCTGGCAGGCCTACTAATTTTATTAAAATACTATCACCATTATTAAGTTAAGTAATAATTTTTTTAATTATGTATTAATTTCAATGCTGCGGAGCGCAGGAGTTCTCTAGTTTCGTAGTAAAATATTCATAACAGGTAATCATTACGTTTTATCATGATGGAAGCATTCTTCTTGATTTATTTACTATTTTAATTTTAAAGTACTTTTACAGGCTCCATTGAATCCAAGAATAAAATTGTTGCTATTTGAGTATGCTTATCACCAAGAGGTAAAGGTTCACTTCGCCTCTCTCAGCACTCTTGCTATTTCACAGTTACCGTCTAAATTCCAAATACAACTGTAGACTGTACAGTCAAAACTGCTGTAGTATAGATTAACAGAAGAGTTGAGACTAAGTAAGGAAAGTGTATTACTATATTTGAAAACCAAATTTATGTAGTTTAGTTTCCACTTTCAAAATTTAGTTACAATTTTTTTATCCCGATTTCAAACAACTATGAAATAAATAAATCCGTTAAATAGTGAATAGGAATTGCGTGTAATATTGTGGATGTCTAAGAAAAGCCACTGCAAAGTTTACCAATTATGTTTATGAGGTAGGTTGTCAACGTAAATATAAAGTCATCTTGAATTGAATTCCACTGTCGATCGAAGTTATTAAGCTTTAAGTCAACCGCTAGAATATTACAAAATTAAAATAATTAATTACAGCCTGGATATAAACCTTGGGAATGAAAAGAAAGGCATCATGGATTATACATTTATTAAAAATACTGTTTTATAAAAATGAATAACTTAAAATACTCTAATTAATTTCCCAACGAGGCCCATGCATTGCGGACAACGCAATGGCAATCGGACCTCGTTGAGCTCCACCCCACTGACTGTGAAATATATGGGGGTTTCAACATTCCTGATGCAACAGGAAATGCATCCCCCCCAATGGCCACATGGCACTATCACGCGCGTTGCGGCGTTTGTCAGGCAGAGACCACATATTGGTCGAAGGATGTTTGGCCCAGCCTCAACCTCGGGCTCCCTTTGTACCAAATCTTTCCAATGGCTTTTGTTTTATTGAGATTTGATAATATTTAGTGGGTGACATATTCGATACAAGTTGTGTTGTCTGACACCACTCAATTGAGCAGTCTGCAACTTAGACGATTAAACAAAAATATAATAACCCAAAGGGGGGGCTGCAGCCCCCACAGCTTCCCCCCCTGGATCCGCCAATGTTCCTGACTAATTATTTATGCTAAATTACAGTAACAACAGACAAACGAAATAATAATTGTTTGAGTTGAAACAGGACATCGCTGCTGACGCTCGTTCAACAATTAGGTATTTAGGCTTATTGAAAAATAGATCCGAAGCATACCATGAAGTCGGCCGCTATATCAGGCGTTACCAAATGTAAGTAAAACGACATGGTTTACATTTTAGAACAACAATTTCTGTATTTGTGGCGTAGCCCCATTGCAAAATATATCCAACCATACAGGGTGTCTTGCAACCATATGAACAAACTTTGTCACGTTATTCAGCATGTCAAAAGAAACAGAAAAATGTAATATAACATGTGTCCTATCTCATTCCGTTTTCGGTCTGTCTGTCTGTAGGGCCGGTACATACCGGTAGCTCAGGTGATGGAGGATGTTCAATATGTTAGTAGATGTTTACCTCATCCTTAACACATTCACTGCTAAGCAAATTTCGTATTTCCTATGCTATGAGCTGACCTTTTATTTTTTATACTTATAGTCTAAATTAGTAGAAAACATTAATTTTTTATTTTTGAACCTTTCTACAAAATAAACACTAATATTTTAAAGCGGACGCACATGTTTGTCCATAGCACATAGGCTTAAATTTGCTAGAAAACTATATAAGACTAAAACAGTTTCATGCGACAGTTATGAGTGATGGATTTTAAGGTTATCTATGATTAAACCATATTCTATGTTAAAAAACCCTTAATATGTGTGCAAAGTTTCAAATCAATCAGACTTTTTGAAAAGGGTGAAAATCACCTCGTGTTCTGGGGACCATGATCAGTGCTCACTTACTACACCCAACAAAATTAATATTGCATTGCCGTAAAAACTTGATAAGTGTTCAAAGTTTCAAATCAATCCAACTTTTTGAATCGGTGAAAATCACGTCGTGTTCAGGGGACCATGATCAGTGCTCACTTACTACACCCAAAAAATTAATATTGCATTGTCATCGGTCCTTGATAAGTGTTCAAAGTTTCAAATCAATCCTACTTTTTGTAGGGGTGAAAATCACGTCGTGTTCTGGGGACCATGATCAGTGCTCACTTACTACACCCAACAAAATTAATATTGCATTGTCATCGGTCCTTGATAAGTGTTTAAAGTTTCAAATCAATTCGACTTTTTGAAGGGGGTGAAAATCACGTCGTGTTCTGGGGACCATGATCAGTGCTCACTTACTACACCCAACAAAATTAATATTGCATTGTCATCGGTCCTTGATAAGTGTTCAAAGTTTCAAATCAATCCGACTTTTTGAAGGGGGTGAAAATCACCTCGTGTTCTGGGGTCCATGATCAGTGCTCACTTACTACAACCAACAAAATTAATATTGCATTGCCGTAGAAACTTGATAAGTGTTCAAAGTTTCAAATCAATCAGATGTTTTGAAGGGGGTGAAAATCACGTGTGTTTTGGGGACCATGATCAGTGTTCACTTATACTACACCCAACAAAATTAATATTGCATTGCCTTAGGTTAGGAGTTGTATCTCATTTTCACCCCTAAGAAGCACGTGAATAAAAGAAAATATGGTTTACACTGTATAAATTGTCTTGTAAGAAATACATGTACCAATTTCCAGCTCTCTAGCTTTATGGGAAGTATAATAATTATTTCGTATTGTTTTAGGGGTTGTTGTTACATTTTCACCCCTTACCAGCACACTGAAAAATACAAATATGGTTTACTTTTTATATATATCTTGTAAGAAATGAATGCACCAATTTCCAGCTCTCTAGCTTTATGGGAAGTATAATAATTAATTTGTAATGGTTTAGTGGTTGTTATTACAATTTCACCCCTTAGCAGAACAGTGTAAAATGTAAATATAGTTTACATTTTATATGTACCTTGTAAGAAATAAATGTACCAAATTCCAGCTTTCTAGTCTTAATGGATGTATAATAATAAATATTTATTGTTTTAGGGGTAGTTTCAACCCTTAAATCAAAATGATTTATAGCCTATGTCTCATTTCAGGTCATGATCTATATGTGTGCCTAATTTCATTCAAATCCATCCAGTACTTTTTGCGTGATTGTCAGTCAAACAAACAAACAAACAAACAAATAAACAAACAAACATACAAACTTTCACATTTATAATATTAGTAGGATAGTTGAAATCAGCTGTTATATTATATTTTACTTACGTAAGTAAGTATGTATGTACGTACGCACGAATGTATGGGTGTAGGCCTACGTACGGACGTACACTAGCTTTCATATGAGTTGATAATTACATTTTTAAATACACCTTAACTAAGTTTTATTTGGTTCATAGTTTTAGTTTTGAATTTGTTTCGATTAATAACTTTTTACAGGTTACAATTTTATAACTTATGTTGAAATAATTATGTAGGCCCTATGCTTAGGCCTATTTGAAAAAGTAAAAAAAGTAATTATTCATGGTTCATGGGATAAAATCCTTATAAATTTATTAGAACTGAAATCACACACTGAATCTAACCATTCAGCTAAGGTTCAGATCACGCAGTTTGTTTACTATTATAAACAATTTGAGTAATATAAGTTGCGACTCATTTACATAGTGTATAATAATATTAAACAAATACAAATTTTACAAAAATCTATACACATACGTCATTTTTCTTGACTTCCTGACTAATTATTTATGCTAAATTTCAGTAACAAACAGACAAACGAAATAATAATTGGTTGAGTTGAAACAGGGCATCGCTGACGCTCGTTTCTGATGGTTCCATAATTTTACTCTATAGCCTAACCGTTGGTAGAACTGCTGTTGTTATTTACGGAGTGGGGACAAGGGCGGGGTCTGCTGTTACAGCAATGGTGGCGGCAAGAGGTTTGCACAGGTTGAATTGCTCCGCGACAGAGCATGTCCAGTTCCTGACTTTGGCAATTCTATCTACTCGTTTGGTAAAATAGGGTTAATAAGTGGGTCAGTGTTTCAGTTGTTTCAATGGCTTGGTTTCCATTGTTTTCGGTTGATGCAATATTTAGTACCCCTAAAGGGCTGTCTTTTAGATTTACTGTCTGTAGACCCTAGATTTACTGTCTTTTGTTTGTTTTACATGGTCAATGTATCAAATTAATGGCTGTGAAAAATAAAAATGTGTAACTGGACGAACAGGTGTGCAAAAAGGTTTTAGGAAAAATAAGGATCCGGAAGTGAAAGCTATTTCCTGCTGAGCATATTAAACAAAGATAAATTATCATAGAGGCTTTTAAGCTCATCGAGTAAAATAAGGTATTGTCTACAGTGTTAACCCTCCAGCTGTTAGTAGACGTTGCAGCAATTCATTTAAGTTTATTATAAATAATCAAATGCTAAATATTCAAAACATCAAGTTTACTTTTCTTAAAAATGACTATTTAGTACATTTTCGGAACACCCTGAATTTTTCAAAATATTTGTTCACAACCTGTAGATAGCCACCTTTAAAATGAGGGGTCAATTGTCTTTCTCAGTCAAATAGCACCTGAAATATACACCTGTTCTAATAATTTTTTGACAACCTATATTACATAATTATATAGAATGAAATAATAATTGAATCATATAGGCCTACATCTCTGTACTTATTTAACCCCTCTCACAGGAATTGCCGAAATGATTACAATTGTTACAATTCAAATATTTCCCTAACTCTGTAAAGAAGATAAGAACGAGATTAAAAATACGTATTGGAGCGAGAGAGATAGAAGTCAAATTGGAATGTCATTCATTTAGTTAATCCGTAATACACGCCCGACACCTAGCGACAATTATGCGCAACACTAAATACTACAACGGAAAGGTACAATCAAATCACGACTTTCAACTCGAATTCATTAAAATAAAATTACAAAACGAATCTGTAGACCTACATTTCCTACATCAAAAATATTCAAAACTAAATTCTGCATCCAGGAAAGCTAAAATAACAACATAAAACCAAGTCAATCGACAAAGATTTACG
>JAGFPH010000453.1:27308-37467 GCA_018207615.1 Philaenus spumarius
TGATTTCTTATGAGCTTTATTTATTTAAAAACAAGTTGAATTTTGTTGCTTTATAAACAAAATTGGTGGAATTTAGACCAGAGGAGCTACTAGTTTAAATAAATCTGATTTCTTATGAGCTTTATTTATTTCTTCAACAACTTTTAAGTTATATTTTTTAATATAATAAAAAAAGTATATTAAGTTTTACTAAATACTGTTGATATTCAGGGTGTACATAAAATATTATTGAAGTTTAAAGCTGTTTAATGCTTATCATTGACTTACAATGCTAAATCACAAATTAAGTCAAAGTAATAATTCAGTTTTACAATAAAGTATTAAATGTAAGCAGTCTTTGACATACGGTACACATCTAACTAATAGACAAATTCTTCCTACGGATTATTGAACATGGCTGGAGTATTGGAAAGCAACAGCTGCTTCAATCCAATGCCTTTCCATTCGGTTGTGATATTTTCATTTCTTCTTTTGAACTCAGAAGGCCACACATAGCCTTCTGCCCTTGCCCTTGCCATTTTCTCAATCAGGTTGGTAATTATGGCATCATTTATATTTGTAAAGGTGGAGTGACCTTTCACTCCATTCTTCTACGGCTCGACTGTCCTACCCTTAGTGGTTCTGTGTTTGTTTTTATACTTCACTAGTTCAGGAAAATGTTGAACTATCTGAAGACAACCACATATCCGTTATTCTATATGCTTTTTGAGTTATTATAGCGTTTAACCACAATGTGTGTAGACGCTCAGTCTGTACTGTAAAACTTTATATCATTTTTTTTTTTAATTGCTTAAGTATTCACGTAAATTTAACTATTGACAATGTACATTTATAGAATGTTATGTGTTGATGAAAAAAGGTGTTGTAATAATACTTATTTTCATAAATATTTATGATAATATAACACCTTTTTTAAGTGCAATAAACATAAGCACGATTAAAAGCAAGTGAATAAATTAGCAAAAACACATTGAGATTAGTTAAAAAAGACAATAAAGATCTTAATTCAGAGTAAAAAGGTAAACCAAGGTCAAGGCTACACACAAACAAAGTCACTGAGAATGCTGATCAGAAGAGAGAAAACAGAAGGGGTCCACAATGCATGGACCATCCCGAGCTTCAGGCTCACAATTTATCAGAGTTGGTATGAGTGGCCTTTCTAGCGCTAGTGGTTAAATTGAGCAGGTCGGTAGGTAGCTGAGGTACTTATTCAGAATCATTTATGAAAATGCCAAAAACAATTTCTCATTGGGTGAACTTGCAGGCTTTGACGAACAAGCATTGTTATTCAATCTACGGTGGCTAATAAAGTAGTAAAAAGCAATATCAATCAACCAACCACAACAAAGTTATCCAAGTGGTATGATTCGTTGGCATCTTATTGACAAATAAAGTTATCTAGTTTAAAAAATTATTTTATATGCATATCAGCTTTGCAACTCTTCTCATGTCTGCTTCAGTGAAACAGAACTAACCATTATTGTATTTGTAGCCATATCCGATTGCTATTATATACAATATTATTTACGTACTTACCTTAGCAATCCTTAAATGTTTTATCAAATGTCGTTTTGTGTTTTTATTTATTTATGTGTTAAATATCAAATAAATCTCTGTTAATAAGTGTAATTATGAGAAGTGTTTTTTGTATTCGTTCTGAAGATGCCTGAAAATGAAAAGGTGATACAGCTGTAAACGAGAAAAAACTTCTAAAAAGGATTGCTAAGGCAAGTAGGTAAATAATATTATATGAACTAACCATTAGGATACAGGACAAAAGACATTATTTTTAAAACAAACGTCTTGCATGTACAATACTTAAACTGCGTTTGTTCTCTGATTCTTGGCTGCAATCAACACTGAACACTTTATCTAAAAGATATTATGACATAATAATACCCCGATATTCTTTAGTGCACTTTCCTGTACTTATTTACATTAGTTTTGGTTATATTACCTTGAAGGTGGCAATGATGATCTATCAATCGCAATGACATTAGGGGGCAACGGGTATAGTCGTGTTATCACATTCCAAAGATTATCTATCCACGGATCAACAACTGCATCAGCGCCTAGATCATGTTGATCATCTGCTAATCCCACAGAACAAATTGACTGCCCTCCTAATCCTTCAAGTCGTCTCTGCAGTTTTTTAGCAACATGATTGAATTTTACGTACGAAGAATCTCCCAAACCAAGAACACCAAATCTAAAACAATAAACAAAATTTGAATGACAAATGACATTTAAAGCAAGTTTGTTAAAAAGTTGTATCATACAATATAAGTCCTTCCCTTCTGCTCTGAATGTTGTAACGTTTGGATTAGATATTACAAAAATAGTATTTCTAGAACTGTACCTTTGACTTAGTCATCTATCCAAATACAAATGTTTATTGTTATGAATAAAGCAAAGAGCTAAAAATTTACCTATCCTCACACAATTTCTTACAATTTGTGTATCCTCACACAATTTCTTACAACTGATACCGTGACAGAAAAGAGGTTTGTGTAAATTTCTGGTTTTCATAAACCAAATAAACAGGAAGTTTTTTTAAATGGGCTACCATTGGTATCTTGTGAACTATAAATCTGACAGCAAAACTTTCAATGGAGAACCTTCCATTGTTTTTGAGAAATTGAAAAAAATATGTCACAAAAATGTTTGTAAAAGGTTGCCATTTTTAAATATTATGGAGACCTACTTTAAAATTTCTTATGCAACACCCTACACTTCATGACTATTTTTTACCTTAAAAGTCATTTTAAAACGTTTTGTTCTTGGTGTTGTTTTGATACGACTAATCGTTTAAAAGTTGGAAAGGAATAAAGTTTTAAAATCGCCCTATCTGAGTGAATAGTCTTTTTATATGCAAACTTTTTGAACCAATGAAAACACTCTTAACTCAAATAAAGCATTGTTTAAACAAACAACATTTTAAAATCAAGAAGATTTAATTTTTTTTTTTTATTTTGTAAAACCATAATAGCTTATAGAGGAATTATGAAAGAAAACTTCAAATTTGTCATACATATAATGAAATGAAATTGGTAACAGGATGTTCACTATCAGCTGATTCAGCTGTTATTGTTGTTTAACCAAACCCCTCAGTTTATTACAACTTCTCATTTTATAGAGCAATTTTCAATTTTTGTTTAGTTTTATATGTTTAAAAATTATTTTCATACATAGTCCTTTATTTTCATAAGAAGTTAATAATAATCAGTGCAGGCGGCATTTTGACTGCCTTCGAATATTATCACTTTTTTAGCCTGTAAGTGCATCTGCATACCATTGAACTAGTGTTAAGAGATTCCGGAATAAAATTCTCGCTGATTCCGAATTTCCGATTATTAAAGTAGTCGGAATGTTCCGATTATTTCCGAATGTATCTGATTCCGTAAGTTAGGAATCATCCTGTTATGGAAGCGTTAGTTCAAATTCATCGAAGAAAGGACAATAAATAAAAATAAAGACTGAAATAAAATACATTAAAATACAACAAATGTACCGGTATATAAAATACTACCTTTGTACCTGCGTACGAAAATGAAATAATGATGTATCTACTTCTTGTAAATAATAAAATCGAAAAATACATATATATTATATATTTATATGTAAACGTATGGCTGATATATTTGAAACTACAGTAAACAGCCATGAAATAAAAGTAAAATTGTTACGAAAATACAACAAATGTATACTTAAATATTCCGTTGATGTCCAAAAATATTGCACACGAGGTAGAGCACTGGGCGGCAAGTTGGCCGCTCTTCGGATGTAACGTCAACCTTTGGCACTCATTTACAAGCATTGTTCGCGAATCTAGGATATCTCCTGCCTGCCATGTGGTGGATTATGATGTAATTAGAGAATACCTGTGCGTTCCGTTGCGCTGCGAGATGTCTTCGTCAAAATGTAAGATCGTTTTTAGTGAAAAGGCAACCAAATGCCGCCCTAGCACCCACCAGTAAGTTAATGAAAATAATTGCCTGTATTGAAACTTAGGATGTTGGAAAAAACTACGTAGATAGGCTCTTTAAAAAACAAAATTCAAACTGAGTGCCGTCTGCCTGACGTCTTCTGGTCGACTGCGACTGCACTGACAAGCAGACGAAACGCTGCAGTACTACCAAGTGCCAACCACGCACCAATATATATAAAAAAAAATAACCACGTGCTTAATAAAAAATAATGAAAAATGCCTGCCATGTATAAACATTTTCATTACATATTATTCAATGTCACATAAAAAAGGGATGGTTCCCCATTGAAAGTTTGTTGTCAAATTTATAGTTTACAAGATC
The DNA here is from genome assembly GCA_018207615.1 of Philaenus spumarius. Lineage (NCBI taxonomy): Eukaryota > Metazoa > Arthropoda > Insecta > Hemiptera > Aphrophoridae > Philaenus > Philaenus spumarius. The sequence goes on from JAGFPH010000453.1 coordinate 31,619, forward strand.
AAAATGGTGACCCATTAAAAAACACACAATGAATATTGTTCCTTTTGCTAAGTTTTCATAATGTGTATAAACCGATATCTTAATTAATTTAACTAAATCATTTCACATTTGTTGGTGAGTAGGCCTATTAGAACCCGAAGTTATGACAGAATCATCTAAAAATTCAGTTAACTTGTCATGAAATTTAGAATTTTATAAATTATTGAGGTATACAAGAAACAAAATAATTCCTAAAACAGAATTTTGAGGAACACCGTGCTTTAAACAACTTACTTTACTTGTGTTTTTTACAATCTTAACAAACTGTTGGTCAATCCCTTTGATGTAAAATAAAAACTTACACTCCCTTAATCTTACAATTAATTAAGACTATGATAGAAAAGCAAATAACTATTTTTAAAGAGAGTTTTGCAAGGTGTGAATATGTAACAGACAGGTAAACATTTCTACTTACTTCACATTCTGAAGTGAATTGGTTGGAAGATTTCTTCTCAATAAAAACCTCCAAAACCTTTTCATATTATCTGGTTGATCTCCTTGCCCGGTCGTTGAACATACAAAAATTACCAAAGGTTCAAAAACTAGCTGTGAGATTGGGTATTCATCCATTGATCTTATGGGTCCATGAAAGTGATAACTAAAAATGTTACAAAATGATAATGGAAACCAATCACATTAATGCCAGTAAATAATTTTAATAATAAAATAGGCTACATATTTCAAGCATTACCTTTAAATAAAATACATATTTACACCAATTTATTATTGTTTTTCTTGCAACAAAAAACCGACAAAAAATCTTGTATATAAACTGTTGTACTGAATCCAATAACTACTTTGAGATTATGACAAAGAATCATTGACAAAACTGTTATTTCAATACTGAAAGACTTTGCTGTCATTGTTCTTGAAAGGTGCAAAGTGTTACAGACTTTTAACTATTATAGACTTTAACTCTTTAACTGCTATTAGATAGTACAGCCTGACCTACCCCCCCCCCCCCATCCTGGGTAATTTTACTGAACGTATACTATATTCTAAAGCTGTATATATAACAGTAAGAGGAGAAGGGGCGAGAGATAAGCAATATGGCAGCATTATTTATGTCTCCTTAACCCTAGAACTGTCAATGCAAATTTTTGCAATGCCAAGCCATTTTGGTGCGTTTTGCAAGCATTTTTTCAATTATTCGCCAAATATAATAATTACACCCCAATCCTAAAGTCTTCCATAGAGCTATTTTGTTGAGAAAGGTTCAAAGAATTGATATATGCCAGTAAAAAATTTATTGATATAAAATTTACAAAGTTATTAGCTCAAAAAACAAAAACTTTTCAGTAACAAAAGGAAACATTTTAACTTTAGGCCTACAGGTACATAAAAAGAAATAACATTTTTTGTCATTTTTTCAAAACGTACAAAATTTTTATAATTCAGTTTTAAATAGAAGTGTATAAAAATATATATCAATTTCAATTTTTTTTTTGTTTTTTTGAAAACACCAGTTTTTATGTTCCTAATACAAGACTGCTAACAAAACTAGGCCTAGTTTGAATAGTAATTTAGGAATATTTGCTTTGCCCAAAAATGAAATATTATAACAAAGTGTAGAGAATAAATCATACTTGTATGAACTGTACAGAATTAACTGCATACTTGTAAATTCTTATTTTATAAACGTATTTCACTTAGTATTACTTGTGTATCTCAAAATTAGATAAAACTGATAAAACATCTCACGGACCAAGCCTATACATATCCTAGACTGTTGGACAAGACATAGCGTCAGAACGGTGAGTATTGAATCAATAAAAGTATTTTTATTTCCCACAACTGTACGAATAAAATCGTAAAGTAAATGTGGTTTTACTTTACACGAAACGAAACATTGAAGTATTCTCTTCATATCGATATAAATATATCTATACAAATATATCGAATTGTAATAGATATTATTGATTGCAAAATGTGTTTTCTCATTGGTTGAAAACTGTCCAATTACAAGGGTTTACAAAAAGCTTTATATTTTCGGAACTATAGGTATGACGACTGATTGGAAGGCAGTTTTATAAAGTTCAAATTTTGACGAATCCAAAGGTAGCTTTATATTATTTTCAAAACATTTCTGTCGAACGATATTGAGTATTAAAGACGATAAAAAGTTGAGTAGTTTCTTTGTGATTTCACGCGCGGCATAAAATTTTTTAGAAACACTATCATTTTAAAACAATATACATTTTAGAACAAATTTGTAAATACAAAAATTAAAGTTTAAATCATTTTCTTTCCAAAGGCTTTTGTTTTATTGTGATTAGATTGATTTTTAGTGGGTGAAATATTCAATACAAGTTGAGTTATCACAGACTACTCAATTCACTACTTCGGCTAGCTGAGACCGCATTACGAGGGTTAATTTTTGAATTATTAACCCCTCATGAGTACAAATTATACAGGTTCAGGCTTAGTAAAAACCAAGCAAATTTGTTATAACCTCTCCTAGATAGTACTAATGAATTTTTTTACTTAGTACATATAATACTTATTAGAGATCTCTAAGTATTACATGTACAAGCAAAAAACTTGTAGGTACAGTACTAACTAAAATTGTAAATTTATAATTTTTTTTGAAGGCAAGCCTTAGCCGAGTGGATAGCGTGGTATCTTCTTGACCAGAAGACACCTGTTTCGATACAAAGAAGGCGACGCGGGAATGAATCACCCAAGTAGCGAGTGCTCAGCTTTCAGACTCGAGAAGTCAGCTACCCAGTACGGCACATTTAAACATTAAGTTTTATTTGTATTTTACCAGACTTTTACTACATTTTGTAGTTTAAATTTGTATTGCCTTCAGAGGTTATATATAGTTTTTTAATTTTTTTTACTTTCATTGCAAATAAATGGAATTAATCAAGAAATAATGTCTTATTTGACAATATTTTTACTTTGAATTATTTTATTCTTTAAGGTTCTGTTTTGAAACGATAACAATAAAACCACTTTTGATTTGTTATAGGATAAGTTAAAACCCTGTTAGTACTTTTTTGTAGTCATTGATTTATAAAACTTAAGAGATAAATTTTCATTTAATAATTTATTGTTTTAACAAACATTTTCCTGTTTTGGTTTTGCTCATTTGCGTTCATAACGGAAGACTTAAAGGTTAGACTAATTTAATCAATAATTGGTTAAATATTAATTTAATTTACAAACAAAGTATTAAAAACATTCTAACTGTAATATATTACATTACAATAATAGGCCTTCATGAAAGTAAGTTATTGAATCCAACACATGAAATAAGTGAAGAGTTGGGTTTGTAGTCCCGGATGCGCTAGTTGGCTGGCGCCCGCGCGCAGGCCGGTCGCGTTTGAACTTTCCACTTAAACCTAATGTTGTGGCCAAAGTATAAGTCGTAGATTAAAATAAAAATCATAAAAATATCATTCGGTTACCGGGTTACCGCTGTAAAACTTTCTCGCATTGAAGACATCTCTGACCAAAAAATGAAATTTTTGGTAGCAGGCTTACTTTTTTATGTCATGTTTTGAAACTCACACAAAAAATAAAACTTCAAACAACTATTTTACATATATAGAGGTAACAATTAACTTTTATAATGCTACTGTTATCGTTAGAAACTCATGGTTTATACTCATGCCAAGTTTGAAAGTTATATCTTAATCCTAAGTGCGTTAAACTGCAGTTTATTTGGATAGGGCGCATTGAAATTTTCTGCTCTCAAAAACACGATTTCGTCTTTCTATCCTCTAAAATGATGGCGGACTTTGCCTCACCTGCTATAACGCTACACTAGTGCATACGCCCCTTCTATATTGGTCTTATGTGTTCGCTGGCTACAACATAAACTTTGCAAATTATTATAGATTTTAGTATGGACAACAAGGGGATTGAGTTATTTCGACGTTAGAAATACCGGTACAAAATTCATATCAAGTATAGGTACTATACCGCAGCAACAGCGATGTAAACTATAGGATATCGAGTATATTCGATTGCAGCAGTGCCAAATTTACAGTACCAGGTCTTTGGACTGAATCTGAACGGGCTATACAGTGATTGGAGATATTTTGAGCAGAGGTAAGTATAACTTAAGAAATTTAAATATAAAGAAGAATTCAAATTTCTTGTGATCTAAATAGGCTACCATGTAATTTGATCTTTTTTTGACTTGTCAAGCCCTTTAATAGGATGTATCATTTACATTCCATGTAATATTTTTGATTTATCTCCGGCCTCCAGCACGGCATCTTGCAGGTTAAATTAAAATATGTGCAGTAGAGTCCCACTATTCCAAAAATCCGCCTATTCCAAACAGAGTTCAGAAAAAATACAGATTTTTTAAACATAGAAACAGGAGAAATTAAAAGCTTTTGTGAAAAAAATTCACATTTATTGTTTTACATACTACATAAAGCCTAAGCTTGATGAAAACGCCTGAAACCAAATTGGAATGAAAGCTGGTTTTGTTTCCTTTATGTTTTCCATCCGTTTTGCGGGAAGGAAGGTACCGCAACAAGCTTCCGGTAAAACGGATACCGGGTCTTTCAGAAAGAAGGAAAGATTAGATACAACAGCTAGACACTAGTAGTGTTGTTGCCACCTGCCAGTTGCTTTCATCCGTTTTTCTCCTTCGTTTTTGTTATCTCGAAGGAACTTTTTTTCTCAATTTTTTTTCAAGATAATGCGATACTAACGAACAGACTGCACGGTGACAAAACGCACAGTTTGAACAACCTATCCCTTTCCTCCCATTTTTAGAAGAAAATGGAATCGTAAAGCAATGGAAGGAAATAATCCCGGATGATGTAAACCTGCATTAGAGCGAGGTCAAGAGCATTTGCCGCATCTACGTGTGATATGAGTTCAGTTTGAGCGTTCTTCCTCGCTTTCCTCCTAGCAGATCAACGCTGTATAGAACAAACACTAGAAGATGTCCCCGCACTTAATTTACGCCTTAACAAGTCAATATGTTGATATTATTCATGAAACCCGCCTATTCCGAGTTCCCGCTAAACCGAACAGTGTTCGGTCCCAATTAGTTCGGAATAGCTGGACTCTACTGTATATGTTTATGGAAATAACTATTCACAAGAAACAATTATACTACCATCTTTTTGTTTACTCATTCTCGTTGCTCTCCCAGAAGGAAGGCTTTTGCTCCAACACAAATAGAATTATACAACACAGCACGTTTCTTTTATTAGCAAAATCATTTGTAACTTCAAAATTCCAAAGTCAGAATTGATATTAAAAATATTTTGAACTAATTTGTAAAAATAACAATAAATTTATCTTTTAAACCCTTATTTAAACAAATATATTATTAATTAGCTTACCATTTCGCTTCTCTCCAAATTCTTTCTGCTACTTCTTGAGAGTTACCAGTCTGGCTTCCAAACAGGACAACTAATTTTCGATTGTCCATTATAAATCTAGAAGCAAGCAAACAAATGTTCATTGAAATTAGGACATTTTAGTTACTTAAACACAGTGTATTAACTTGATTAATTTTAAACGGGTTTGATCAATTTTACCTGCTTACATGAGATTAAAATAAATCTTAAGATTTCATTGTAAGTAGGTGAGTGCAATCCAAGAAAGATCACCAAATAAGGAATAGGAAGTGTCGCTTTTCCAATAAAAAGGTACATATTGATACTTATTATTTTAAGATTTCCTTAAAACTAGTTCTACTCCAGATTAGTGCCATTTTTAAAACTTTGACTTTACAGGGCTGATATAATTTTCAGTCGGATTTTTAAAGGTGTACGGTACTTCCTCAAAATTAAGACTTACAAGCAATATAGAAACTGGTGATTAAGAATATT
>JAGFPH010000453.1:37477-69138 GCA_018207615.1 Philaenus spumarius
AATTTGAGACTTTCTGACCAAACCATGATATTCCATCCTCTATAAAGCCAGCCATTCACAGTCCGATCAGTAGGCCTGCAGCTGGAAGCGCTTGTCTACTCACTCTCCTACAAGCATTTGGGGCTCCAGCTGAAGCCAATGGGTTCCTATTCGTGCCGTACAACGTCATCGCGATCGCAAAACAGTAAGAAATCTAAACAAGGCGGCCCTTTGCCTTCTCAGCATAGTTATAAGGAAACAAAAAAAAAATCAAAAAGTTATAGTTTGGATTTAAAAAATCTTTTCCCCAGTGAACTACTGCCACGCAAAGTTGTTGACCAAAGCAGATAGTTCTACAAGAACTATTCGAGAATCTGAACAACAGCAGTTTTACATTTTTGTTGAAGAAAGTAGAAAGTATTTCATAAGGTGATAAACTCATGCGTGAACGGATATCTGACAAAATCTTCTCATAGCAACTTTAAATTTTCTGGCCACTGGGAAATTATGAGGACCTAAAGTTCTGTTGTAAAATTTTTCCTCAACCAGGCCTACTTAGGAAAGTGATCCCTGAAACATGCAGAGCAATTTATAAACGTTATCCGTAATGTGAATATAAAATTATAATTTTGAATGTTTATTGTTATTACAATAAAATTATTGTCTTAGTAACTCCCTATTTTAATTAACATCACAAAATGGTGGAGCAGAGAAAAAATTCAAAAATTTTATTGTCAACTTATAGGTATGTATATATTTAGTCTGTGTAAGATCGTAACTGCTTCACTGGACTTAACTTTTTTAAATTCGAGCTGATAAGAAATGCGCAGAGAGCCAATTTTTATCCTGACAGTATCTACTATCCTTCTATCCTGGTCACACTACTATAATATTTCTGGTACACTCCCAAAAGCACTTTTTTGGCTGCTTGTCAAGCATTTCTATTTGTATAAGATGGATTGCTAGTGTCCCACAAACTTCTGATGTCTTTATAAACTTCAATAAACTCTGACAAGCCAGAATTGTCCATGGTGAAAACGAGTCACTGCAAATTAAAAATAAAACACTGAAACATACTATCACACAACACGCAGTCACTGGACTAACGACTAACTGTTGGAGTCAGTGAAGGAACTCCCCCATTCACGATCCTGCTAGGAAGTAGGAGGAGTGCAACCGTATAGGCCTTCACCATCCTATATCGGATCAACTTAGGACCTACTGATCGGATGTGAACGGCTGGCTTTATAGAAGATGGAATATCATGGTTTGGTCAGAAAGTCTCTGAATTTTACTAGGATATAATTTCATTGATGAAGACTTTTAATGACTTTTGGTGTTTGTAAGGGAAATACTACCAATCACTTTAATGAATACTGGCATGGTTGAGTGGGATTTATCTCAAATTATTACTGTATATATGATAAAATAAATCAAATTTGTTTGTTATCTAATTGAATTTTTTAAATAAATTAGACAACTGACGTGAGGTAAATCATTTTACTGCTTTCCCAATAATAAACTTATCACTGAACATTTTTTAAACCTTTGGAACTGTTTGTTTTAGATGTTGTAAATAAACAGACATGATCAAGATATTTACATCAGCATGGTATTTGAATTTTCCAAAGGCCTACTGATTGGTGCAGGTTTTCAGATACAATTTTCAAGTTGAATCAAAATTTATTTTAAGAAGAAAGCCAGAATTGATTTCAACTCTGGGTACGGTATTTTCTTATAAAATCTAGGCTCATAAAAATGCGTGCTGAAATTAAAAATCATAAATTTAGTATAAGAGAAACATATTTATTAAATGTGTAATCCTTGATGAAAATAACTTCTGTTAATTCTCTCTACACATTATATTTCACAGCTGATGTCTAAAGATATATTTTGTACAGTATTTCTCTTTTTTACTCGGTAATTTATTTACAAAATATTTACATCTCTTTCTATAATAATATAAAAAAAACAGTTTTAAAATAAGAAACGGCCTTAGTGTATATAAGAAAAAAAATAAATAAGCAAATAAATCTATATATATATAAGCGAAATACCACTCACTCACTCACTGACTCTTTCATTACGATTTCTCAAAAACTACCGAACGAATTGAAATGAAATTTGGTATGTAGCTTCCTCTAGGGCCATAGGTGCTCACTAAGAAAGGGTATGAAAAATTTCGAAATTTTAGGAGGGGTTTGGGGGGATCAAAGTTACTAAAATCATAATTTCAGATCTTTTATTATTATGACAATAGTGCTTTTATTATTTAAGATCTATATATATAAAAGCCAAATACCACTCACTGACTGAACACTTAAAAAGAATACAATTACATTAAAAAGTCTGAAAATACCAACCACCACGAGCAACGCCGTACGGATCAGCTAGTTAATTATATTTACAAATCTGAAAATGTTAGAATAAATTTAAGTTTAGCCAAAATGATTCTCTTTTCCACCTAAAATGTAGTAAAACATACCGTACCATTATCATTAGAACTTCTAAGCCTTAAGTATAATATAAGTTATAGCCTAGGCCTAGTTATTATTGGTCAGTAAAGTTTCACCAAAGAAAGTATTTAGTTTGTCACAGAAGGATTGTTTTTCAATCTTTGCATAGTGAATAGTAAACAATTACTTTAGTTTAGTAGTAGTTTCTTCATAAGCTAGATTGTAGTTTATGAGAAGCACACCCTACGTCAGCTAAAGGTACCAAAATATTTTGGTCAACACACCTGATATTTTTCTTTTGGTTTTAAGGCAAAAAGCTGAATCCCTGAAATAAACACATTTCCTAATAGGCAAACACCCATAGTTTTTCGCCTGATTTAAACGCTAATAAACCAGCAGTAGGGATGCCTGCCTATCTTTCAGAAATAGTTAAAGGGCATTAATAGTTTCACAGACAAATGGTTAATTATCTAGGATTACACAAGCAAAAGAAAAAAAATAACAGCATAAGGTCAGATTTTTGTAGTTGTTTTAATATCTTTATCTACGACCATTGCAATAAACACCAATAACGCTATTACAAGTAACATCAGAAAGAGGTACATTACAAACCAAAAGCCAACCCGATTAGGTAATGATATCATTACCTAACAGGAGTCACTTTACATAATAGGCTCTAGACCAATGAGAGCTCGTCATTTGACGGAAGTAGAGTTGTAATAAAAATAACGCTATTCGTACATCAGCTGATTGTACCCATACGTTCCGGATGTTAGTGTGTTATTGTAACTAACCTCAAACGTGAGTTGACGCATTCCGCAAACATGAGTGATAGTGATGAATTTTGTTTAACTCCAGAGGAAATTAATACAAAAGCAAATTCGGCTCTGAACAATTTGTTGCCAGAAAAATCTAAATTTCGTTATGAAAAGGTTTATAACCAATTTATGGAGTGGAAAACTAGAAATGGTGTTAGTTCGTTTTCCGAGAATGTTTTCATTGCGTATTTTGAGGAATTGGCCCAAGATAAGAAACCTAGTTCGCTTTGGTCTATTTATTCAATGATTAAAATCTACAATCAACATCAAACATCAAATAGCCTGTATATTTTTGGTCGTAGATAAAGTAGTGTACGCAACGATTGTATTCAGCCTTTAAGCCACTCGTGAGATATTTAGAACACTCGCTTCGCTCGTGTTCCAACTTACATCTCACTCGTGGCTTAAAGGCCTTCATAATACAATCGTTGCGTAAACTACTATTATGAAGACTTTAAAAACTTTTAACACCTTACCTTGGTATATAAAAGACATGGTGGTTCAAAGCATAATTAAGAGGCATCTTATAAAGAACTGTAATAATATAACTTAGATGAGTTGAGCAAAATTGTGCATAAGTAAATATGTTCAATGTAAACCCATAGTTTTCATAAGTGCTATTTACTTTTCTAGTGCAGTATTTTAACTGTAGTTTGCTACAGGCCTAGGCCTAATTGTACTGTCTTGCAGAACATGGTTTCGCGAGTGACAAGCTTTAACACAGACCAATTAAAATATAGAAAACAAACATCCTATAAATATTACAACAGAGTAACAATTATTTGGATAAGAGACAAAAGTAAAGAGAAAATTTGTGGAAGGGTACGGGAGACCTATGGTTATAAAGCAGACAACCGTTTCAGCAGACAGGTTTTATGCGATTTTAGATAAATAGCATACACTTACGTTGGGATCAAACTGTAGGTCTAATAAAATGCTTATGTTGTTTGGGCGAACTTTTAGACTTTTTAGGAAAGTAAGAAATTTATTATGTATGTTTACAAACTGAAATCATACTGTGAGTGGAGACTGTAAGTTAGCTTAGTCAGACTTTTTTTAGGTTGCAACCCAGCCCCAGCCGTGATAGAAATAGGTCTAGTGGAATTTTGAAATTTTGATGATTAGTGTTGTAAACAAATTCGACAGATGATGCTATTTCAACAAGTAGGCCTACAATAAATGTTTGCTTATTATGTTATAAAGTAAAAAAAACTCTAAAAGAAAAAGCGTAATTTGAATTAGGTTAAAAAATAAAATCTATAATAAAAATTTGTTTCTTTCGATAGCTTAAAAAAGTAAAGCTTAATCTAGAAAATGTACTAACATTATCATATTTGTAGGTTAGACTATGGCTAGGCCTATCATATTTATTACTAACCTCTTAAAACAATAAAAAGCCTATTTGAATATAGTTCTAGAAAATTTTTTGTATTTAATAATAAAACTTTGTATTTAATAATAAAAATGTTAAAACAACGATTAAACCTAAATCTCACAACCCAATTTTAATTTTTAAACTTAGCTAAGCTTTAGAAAATTTAGATTATTAGTTTCAACTTTCCTATTTCCTACTCGCTACTCCTACTTCTCGAGATACCAACAGATGGCATTACAACTCAAACAGCTGTTACTATTAATGTATGTTATCATTGCATATGGGCATTTTAATAATACAGTAAATTCACTTGATTCAAATTCACACTAGTCAAGTCAAATCAAGTTTACAGACTGGAGACTGGTAAACCAGGTAAACAGTTTCTCAGCTTGAGTAGGTATTATTGTAGCGTAGCCTATTATGTTTTTTTGCAATTTATTTACAGTAACGGATTAATTTCTTCTTTATTTCGATTCAGTTATACAATTTAAAGTTACAAAAAATAAACATTTTCTAGATTTCTAAAGAATGTTAAATTTAAGTTATAAAATACTGCCTTATAAAATAATTTCAGACCAAATATTTTGTGGTGTATAGGGCTATTTATATTTGAACACACTTATACTGGAAACACACTAGATGAAACATAATGTTCAAAGCAAACTAAAAGAAAGTGTTTTATCTTAACTTGTAACAGTCAAACCTAAACTGATTGGGCGTAAATTTACTATTTGACCCTCGGCTGATATTTTTTGCAGACGACGACTTTGTTTTACATTCTACTATTAAATGATGAATAATGAATATTTAGATGTTGAATAGGTAAACATACTGTGACTAAAGACTAGTTAGAACTTTTGCCTATTTTTGTTATTGCATTTCTGTAGGCGTAGAGTATAGTAAATTCGCCCCAATGTTAGGTTTATTTAATGGTGTATTTTAGGTTCCTTATAGCCTATATTTATCTGTAGCCTGTACCTAACTGTTTTAATTACTGACTGACAAAATTTATTAGAGAAACTTTTATTTAAGTACTATCTGGTACCTACGGCTTCACTCGCAGATGTGATTAAATAAAGGAAAGAACTAGTGGGTAAATATTGTGCCTTTCTATTACACGCAATAAAAAAATGATTTTAGATCCGAATTGTATGGCCAAAAACGCACAGTGAGTTTCGCCCAAATTAATCTATGTACCCTTTTATCCTAGGCTACATAAATTATTAACTACGTAAAAAAATCTTGTTTTCCGCCAGTTTGTTACTCATAACTCATGAACAAACATAAAAATTACACATCAGGTTTTGAGCTGTATTTAACTTCTGTGAGTAGGCCTACATTTCACATTATTGCATACTGTTTTGATATATACAGTAAATTTAACGGTTAAGCCAGCGTTAGTATAAATTAAAACACGAAAGATCTTGTCAAAGTGTTAAGCTTATGATCCAAACCAGTTGTTTTATTTTTGATGGTCGTGTGTCACGACCGCCTGAAAGAGCCCTAATTTTGTGCATAATTTTTACATTTTTTTATTTTTAAAGAGGAACCCTAAATATTTCACGGATAAAAAGTAGCCTAGATTATAGTCTCTAAAAGGTCCTCTACATGTAAATAAAAGTTTTGTCAAAATCGCTTCACCCATTCCGAAGAATACTGTCGCCTGGACAAACAGACGGACAGATATATATATAGCCTAGACAGAAAGACAGACACACCGACAAAAATTGCATGTTAAGGTTTTGATAAAGTGTGAAAACATATAAGCTTAGAAAACATAATTTATTTTGAAATCACAGACAGACACTTCAATTTTATTTATATGTATAAAGATTATTTTAATATTTGTTTCTGTGAAAACTCTACTGTTGAACTATTATAACAATCAGTATCAATGGATCGTTTAATTTAAAATGTTTAAAACTGTAAAAATTAAATAGCTTTCACTGTATAACCTAGTACCTACATGATTATATTGATGTAAGCTTAGTATTATGTTTTATTGTAATGAAGTATGAAATACAAGTTTCTTTTGCTAACCATTTTTATTTGTTCTTATTGTGTTTTCTATTAAAAGTATTATTCACAATCATAAAAAACTACAATTTAAACATATTAAAATAATGTAGGCAAGGGTGATGAAACCTTTAATCGTACCGCAATTATTAAAACATCTTTATACAACTTTTGAGTTAAACATAACGGTACTTGTGTATTATATGACGGACCCCACCTATAATTGTGTTCACAGTCTGGCGCGTGTCCGACGCCGGCATAACTTTACTATTCGACCCTAGCCTAATATTTTTGCAGACAACGACGTTGTTTTACATTCTACAACGTTGCATTCTGAAAGTAGTTGCATTTCAGACTAACAACTTCCTGCCGCAATTACATCTGCATATGTTATTATTCTTTTGTTTTAAATACAATAACATTTATTACATATTTTATTTTTTTAATAGTTGAATTGATAGCAAGGTGTGATTTTTCTCTCTTAAATAAACATAAGACTAAAATCATGATTTTTTTTACTGCACATTGTAAGTGAAAATTTTATCATAAAAATTTTAATAATTTTAAAACTTTATCCCACTGTTGTATTAGTTTTATCATCAAAATTAAATGTGCACTAAATTTAATTTAATTATTTGCTGAGTAAGAATTAAAGTAAATGACATTTATTTATTTTCTTATGCATGTACACATTATTTAGGAAACTATAATTATTGTTAGTTAAGTTAATTCTGCTGTTCTTGAAATTATAGCCGAGAAAACTCCCCATCTAGGTCTCTGCCTGAGGAATTATTTTTATTTATTTTTTAGAGGCGATAAACCTGAGCGGTTATCATTTCCTGAGAATTTATTTAGTTAGTATTAAAATTGTAATTCACTATTCGAGGAATAAATATTTCTGGACTATTTTGTTATATATTATCCACAATTAAAACCCCAAGAACTGCTCTGTTAAATACTCTGCTTGCCTCTTCACTAGGCCCATAGCCTACTTGTTAAACTGTTCTGTTTTCATCACCACTCCATACTTAATACCCACTTAGTCTAATATGATTATCTAAGCTGTTGATCAAATTGTTGAAATGCCCATTTAATCATCATTGATACAAAATTCAACCCTTACAAATATGTGTTTATTTTAATAGAGAATGTAGGCTTATTAACTGAATTTGAATACGTTATTATAATTGTAGGTTGGACAGACTTCAATTCTGCAAGCTTAACTCATAAAACAAAAACTTTTACAAGATGGTTGGCTTTGTTGGAGTTCATGCTGGTAAGTAATAGTTTGATGGGAAGTTAAATATCATATATACCCATCCAATATTATTAATACTGTTTGGATAAAATAAAATTATGCAATGTTATTGTATAGCAATTAGTTTTAAAACATTGAAAGTAGCAAGGTATTTGTAACATGCCGCTTGCTGAAAGTCCGGCGTCTGCCCTTTGTTGAGTTTGCCTTTGGCACTTGTGGGGGCCTACGGGTATTGTCAGGGTGGTTGGTGGTTTAGAAAGTTCTTCAGAATAAGGCGACAAAAGGATTATATTACTTACTTTAACAAGTTTATTTAAAACATTACAATCAATTCCTTTGCTGGTCCGAACTAACAACTAAACTAACTGTAGATAAAAGCAAGCGAGTTCACCTTGTGTGGTCTGCTCCAGGCCAAGGTTTCTAACAGTCTAATTTAGGCTTGAATATTTAACCTCAAGCTGGCTCCTCCCTTAACTATAAACTGTGACATCAGCTATTGTTTATGTCCAAACCATATTTAGCACAACCACTATTTACATAGACCCAGAATGAATTCCTACTCTTTAACTATGATTATAATTATTATTATATACGGTAGAGGGTACCTGCCACATATTTTAGTAAAGTTAGGACTTCAAGACACAAAATACTTACCGTATTACACTAATACAAAAATATAAACATTCAAACTTTTTATGTATTCGTATTTGTCCTACCTAAAATGAAATCTAGTAAAGTTATTTAGACAGGACGAATGCAGATTTCTTAATGGAAACATATTTCTTTGTTTTTAGGAGCAGGACAGCATTCAGACCGACTTGGGTTGAAATATGAACAACTTTGTCGAAAAGCATGTAGAAAAGTAAGTTTTAAATATTCGGTTTAGTATTTTTTTAAATATATTGAATAGTTGCAAAACAAAGTACAAATTTAAATCATTTCAGGGAATCCAAACATTAAATAATGGTGGGACGTATTTAGATGCGGCCATCAATGCAGCTCAGATTTTGGAAGACTCGCCTTTGACAAATGCAGGTTTGGGATCGAATTTAACTTACGATGGTCGAGTAGAATGTGATGCAGGAGTAATGGATGGAAAACATCATTCATTTGGAGCTTGTGGTGCAGTCTCAGGAGTCAAGAATCCAGTTGTACTAGCAAGAACTATTTGTGATAAACAGAGAGTGCCTTTATCATTGGGTAGAGTGCCGCCTTGGTATGTAGTTTGCTTCTTCAAGAGCACTGAAAGCTCTAAATTTTACACTAAACACGTTTTTTATCACAGGACCGTTATAGGAGACCATGCCTTTTTTTGGATAAACAAATTTAAATACTGTGAAGTACCAGGATATTTCTCTTAAGCACTCAGAATCCTAGATCTTGTTATAATTTCAAATGCTCCCAAAATTCTTTATACCTAATTCACAATATTTATTGACCATTCCATTTGTAACTTCTCTACTATATTTTGTTGATGGGACCAAACAATATAAGCAAATTCTAACCGTGATAGTTAAAATATTAAATGAAATGTTTTAAGTGTCAATATTACAGAAATCGCTAGTTAATCAGCAATTAATAATTGAAGCCATCGGAAAAGAAGTGGTTTCTCATCTACGCATCAGCATGGGATTCCATGCTATCCCATGGGTTTCTGATGGGGCATGGGGACCTCACTTTGTTCATGTTCTAAATTTCTTTCCATCAAGTTCCTTTGGAGTAAACATTAAAGCGTGTAATTAAGAAGTTTTGTCTTCCAAACTGCATTCAGACGATGCTGGGCGATAATACCAAGACATACATTGCTGTCATTTCTGCATCGTTTGAATGCGATTGATAATATTTAGAGATACTTAAATAATAATTGTTGTATTTTGTTAACTAGTCTTGGTAGTGTGTTGTGAATTAACTGTTCAACTTTTATGCTTATGAGTGTTTGTATGTGTTCCAATTATTTAATTTGTGAGCATTAATTGAATACTCCTGTTTTCCGGGCAATGAAAGACAAATCTTGAGACAAAAAACCTTCAAAACTTTTGAATTTTTAACCGAATCTATAAAATAAAAATCGGCATGATATTTGTGATGAACTAAATTTGGTCCATTTAAATATAGCTTCACAGTGACTTGCTCAAAATTCAGTCTTTTTATTTTTTTTAAAGAATAATTAATGATTGGTTCATTCATTTTGGTTTAAGCTTTTTATGACTATTGGCGCTAATAGAAGCCGCTAACAACTTGTCACACAAGCTATTATTTCTAACATACAGTAGAACCTCGATTATCCGAGGTAATTAGGACCGGGCAGACCTCGACTAACCAAAAACTCGGAATATATAGTAGGCCATGAGAAAACCATTCAGGTGCAAGTTCCCGCATCAATTACGACGTAGACTGATTTGGAACCATACTTACTTAAAAATCTATTTTATTTTACTTTAAATTAGTTTTAAACAAACGAAGAAGGTTTGGTAATGTTCCCAAATAAAAGAAATTGGATAATATAATAAATACCACAAAAATGATGCCTCTGAAGTTTTTCATGCTCGCTTTTTTTAATTGATTATCTAGCCTCTTCTTTATGTGAATACCGTTGAGATACCCATTTTTCAATTGCCGATCTATTTCGTTTCCAATCCCCGACAGTCACTTCCCCAATTCCTGAATCACTTGCCACTTTTCTTATTGAATCACCTCCATCTAATCATTTAATTGCTTTCCATTTCTTATTTAAAGATAAAACTTCATGCTTTCGATTTTCATATTTTTATTTGTCATTGACCAAACATATTTGGAATAGACATAGTCACAAAGTCACAATTAATTCCATTATAAATGCTACATTAAAAACTTAAAATATAAAGACATAAATTAACAAAGGTATTAAAACAGTATTAAACATAACAATAATAAATATTCACTCAATAATAAAACAATGAAATACAACACTGTGTCTAACCAAAATTCAAGTCTTTTAAATCATGCGTAAGGAATTAATTCAAAGAGTAATATGGGTGTTCAACAAGCCATTCAAAAATCACCTGATCAAACTTTTTAAATGTTGTGAATCTGGCAGCCATAGGCAATTTATTGAACAATGACACACTTTTTCAATAGCTCCAAATTGATTTAATTAGTTGAAACTGAGGAGCATTTACTTTGTTTTTATTCCTGGTATTATATGAATGGTGGTCACTTCTAAGAGGAAAACTATCAAGATTTAATTTTGTATATCTTAGGACTGTCTGAATATAAGATTTTTAAATAGTGGCTTGCAGTGCTCTAAGGACCTACACCACACACAATGTGTATAGCTTTTTTCTGCATTATAAAGACATCATTTACATTAGTCGCATGACTTTAAACCATATTGAACATGCAACTGTAAAAGACCAAAGTATATATTACACAGATAATGCGAGGAAATTAGTGGCTTAATTTTGTACAGCAGATACAATACTCTAGATAATTTTTTATTTAACTCAGTTAAGTGGTGCTTCCAAGCAAATTTACCATCCAAATGTTACCCAAGCATTTTTACAGATACTACGTAAATTTCCCAAAGAAAATAAAATTCTTTGAGTTTTTTCTTGATTTAATAAAAGCTTGTTTGCTGAAAACCAATCAAATGTCACTCATAATGTCATTTTCATTCATAAAGTTTAACACCAACACTGACTAAAAACAAAAGAACAAAATACAGTAGTAGGGGGAAGAAAAAACTCGTGAGAAAGGATTTTGTCCTAAATACGATGTCACAAGACCACTTCGTCCTTCACTTTGTTCCCGTCCGCTGAAGGTCACGATACTATTGTGTTTTTAGAAGATGTATAAGGCAAAAGACAGTTTTTAGCCAAATTTTTGAAGAAAATAAGATGAAATAAAACAATAACACAAAATCTCACAACAAATACGTTTAATAAATTAAACGCGTTTCAACGACTAGTTGTAGTTTGGCTTTTGTAGCTTTATCACTGAGGATGGTGACTTTGTCGTTGAAACGCGTTTGATTTATTAAACGTATTTGTTGTGAGATTTTGTGTTATTGTTTTATTTCATCTATATTGTTCTCACAAGTCCAGCTCATTATTTACTTATAAGAAAATAAGAGCTATTACACTCGACCCAACTTGAAAACGGTCTGCCGGAGGAGGATTGATAAGTAGTAGTAAATATGCTTCAAAATTGCTGATTTTTTGGTGAAAGGGTCCTAGTAGGATTCTTCAGGTAAACTTTTTTTTGTTTTTCGATCCGATTAAAACTGGCGAAGTTCTACCGATTCATCTTTTTTGGGTAGGGATTTAAGGGTATATAAGTATATGGGTTTTTCCCACCTTAATAAAATGGTAGTAAATATGCATCAAAATAGCTGAACTTATAGTGGAAGGGTCCTTGTATGATTTCCCAGAACTGATTTTTTATTTTTCGATTTGGCACAAAATGGCGGCAAAATTGATTCAAACCAAAATGGCAATGTTAGAGCGAGGAAATTACACTCGCTCATTATTTCCCACTCACAAGCCCGATTACAATTTTTGGGTTATATCATTTGAAAGGTAATTAAATTTACTACAATCCTGTGCAAAGGTATTTCAGGTACAGTCCCCAGAACAAGGAACAAAATTGATATGAAGCTCCCGATAAATGATTTTTTCATTATAAATGTAAGATTTTTGCGCAATTTCTCCCACTCATAAGCCTGAGTCCAATATTTGAGCTATATCATTCGAAAGCTAATTAAATTTACTACAATCGTGTGCAAAGGTATTTGAGGTACAGTCCCTGGAACAAGGAACGAAATTGATATGAAGCTCTGGATAAATGATTTTTTTCATTATAAATGTAAGGTTTTTGTGCAATTTCTCCCACTCATAAACCCGAGTACAATTTGTGACCTATATCATTTGAAAGGCAATTAAATTTACTACAATCGTATGCAAAGGTATTTTAGGTACATACAGTCCCCGGAACAAGATCGATAGGAAGCTCCCGATAAATGATTTTTTTTATTATTAATGTAAGGTAATTCCGCAATTTCTCCCACTCATAAGCCCGAGTACAATTTGTGAGCTACATCAATGATTATTAAATTGATGCAAAAGATAATTAAATTTACTATAATCCTGTGCAAAAGTGTTTTTGGAACAGTTCCCGGAACAAGGAACAAAATTCATAGGAAGCTCCCAGTAATTAATACTAGTTATTTCCTGATAAGAAAATTCGGCTATAGTAATGCGGCAGTGCTGCTTATGGTTTTTTTATTTTTGTTTTTGTTCAATCCAAACCAAAAGTTTTTTTTATAAATTCGCTTATTGAGAAATCGTCTCAAGTTATGAATTCTTTATCGAAATCAATTCAGTTAACTTACATTTATTTGTCAGTTAACAGAATTGATTTTGACAGTTTTTTTTAAATTTATCTCGGTTGACCGAGGTTCTAGTGTACTTGGTATGAATAATACTCACACATTTTATAAAGGTCACATTAAATCATTATTTGATCACCATAATATACTTATCATAATAGCTTTTTTATTTGCACTTCATCAGCCTAGATTACAAAACTATATAAAATTAGTGTAACATAACCTCAATTTAATTTGTCATGGCGACTAGCTTGCTCCTGGTGAGTAGAATTGAAGATATTTTTGTTGACACCAGTAGACATTTTTGTTAGACTTTTTTACTGAATATGTGATTAGAAAGGTTTAGTCTTTTAAGTTTTCTTTACTTTGAACAGTTTGTTAGTAGGTCATGGAGCGCATACTTGGGCGAAGGAAAATAGTGTTGTTACAGTTGATCCGTCATCGTTAATAAGTGGTAAGAGTATAATGATATCAAATCTCATGAATCACACAATTACCTATAACCTAAAGATTGCCAATTCACAAAAACAAACCTAGCCTAGGCCTAGCCTTTTTCAACCAAGATCACAATAAATTATCCCACACTTTTATATAGCACTTTTCCATCTATTAACACACTATAAAATTCACAAACAAGCATTAACACCAATTCTTTAATCACAGTTATCCAGCGTGAAGATCAGAAATCGTATTGAACCCAAACTAGGTTATACCAATGTAAACCAACATCTCAACATATGATCGATATTAAAGGTTGCGATTCGAAATTATGTTATAAGAAAATCTAAATACAACTAATAGAACATAATATAGATATGTGTAACATAAATAAGTGTTCAGTAAAACAATGTTAATTAAAGTAAAAGTATTAGTATTTATTTGTAAAGAGATTGTAAAACGAAAATAACATAACGATTTAGCATTCAGCCATTAACACACTAGAGTAGGCCTGCTTGATACTAAGGTCGTGGTTTAATACATAATTTTATTTTACTAATATAATGGTAATTTTAACCAATATGGCATAAATTTAAAAGAAATATTAATGTGCTAAATAAATACTCATGTTACACGCGAATATGCGATATTCACACAAGAAACGTTATAATCTTATAATACATGGAGCCTAACGAAATGAACTACAACCGACCAATCGGAGATCAGATGTGCAACAAAGGAAATAAGATGAGCAATACCAAGACCCCCCTAGGCCCCTAGGAGACAATTGAAAAATGACCTAACTACCGCCTAGTTCGAAAGCATTCTACAGCCAGGAATCCAGAGATGAAGATGTGTTTTTGCAATTCCGATATTTATTCAGTTAAAAATAAAAGTGTTACATGAAACAAAACCGTTTAACATTGAACAGAACTTGGTATAGTCTGTGTACTTTATAAAGAACAATAGTTAAAATCAACTAAATGAGACTAATTAATCAAATTAATGAACTTTGAATATTTTATCTTGAGTACAATCTTGATGCCATTTTCTAAATTCAATATTCAACATAGATTAAAATCCAAATGCGTATTATAAAAAAGATTATTCAAACCCGGCCGATAACCCTTCCCGAGATTTTATAAAAGATTTATTGTCATATGACTTTAGATAATAAATCAACAAATATTAATTGAGCAAAGCTGATGGGCAATCTTAAGTAATCTGTAAATGTACAATCTGAACAACAATCTTGTGAACCTAATAAAATTATCAATATTTTCTTTTAAAGAGTAAATGTATAAGGTACAATTTTGATTACAATTAAAGAAAAAATAAAATGTATATTCTGTTTCTTATTTACAGTTTTGATTAAAACTATTTAATTTCAAAATAATATAAGATTATCATAAATAGGTTAATCCTATTAGATTATTCAATGAATAAATTTGTGTGATGATTGTTATAAATTTGACTCCCAACTAGTGGGGCATTATTATTAAAAAAAAGAGAAGATTATTATAAGAGACAGATTATAATATTTATTTCACTAGTTCCTTCCGTTAAATATCAAGTGTAAATTAATTAATTACAATTTTTAAAATAGATAACCATTTTGTGTTTAAATTCTTTCATTGGTGGTGCATAGTTATACAAAATAATGAATAACTAATGAGCTTGACTTGTGAGAAAGTAACTTAGATAAAATAAAACCTGAACACAAAATCTCACAATAAATACGTTTACTAACCTCAAACGCGTTTCAACGACAATGTCGCCATCCTCAGTGATGCACGGGCTACAGTAACCAAACTATAACTTAATAACTTATAACTAGTTTACCTGCCTCCTGTGCACATTCATTGCTTTGCGGTCTGCCTGATCTATCACCTGGCTATACTGCAACAGCTTCAGCGGCTCAAGGTGGACCTTATGGTATCGGATGCTATGAGAAGGATACTAATCTTTTATCACTCTTTTACAGTCAAGATCAATGGTCTCCGGGAGGTAGAGGTGCTGAACCTGGACCAGGTATAAGCACACAAGAATGGTATACAAATGAATCCAAAATGAACAGCTGTATTGGAGCAGGAGCTCCCTTGGTGAAGCTTACCTAGGGCTAAGGGCTCCATCGCATAGATTTTTTAGGCGGAGGTTGTTGTGGTTAAACTCTTGCGCCCGTGAATTTCTTAAAAGGAAACTAAGGGACCCAGGATTGATAACTTTTCTGAAAGCCAAGCTGCCTTAAATGCGCTGGAAGCATTCACCTTTGGGACTGATTCAAAGTAGTGAATGAAATGCGCTAGTGTCAATGAAGTTACTCTTAAATGGGTGCCTGGCCATGTGGGCTTAAAGGGTTATGAGGCAGCGGATCATCTTGTTAGGGTTGGAGCCAAAAAGCCCTCACTGTCCCAGATCCTTTTTGTGGGAGGCCCAAAGACAGCTAAGAAATGTTGCAAACCGGAACGGAGATAGGTTGGTCCTTACACTGGAACGATGCTCCTGGGCTTAGGCAGGCAAAAATGTTCCTCAGTCTAAGTCAAAAGCTTCTATTGATCGGCAGAAACAATCTTAAGCGAATTGTAGGAATCCTTACTGATCAATGTCTGACGAAGTACCACCTCAAAAAAATATGGCTGGTTTCTTGGAGACTCTTGTTAATTCAGCTCTCTTGGATTGAATTGGTTCAACACCTGCTGTGCGAGTGCGAGGCTGTTGTTAGCTCGGAAGAGTTCCATGGTGATGATCCCAAGACTCTCCTTGGTTTCATAAGAGGCCCGGGAAGGATTTGGAATGATCACTAAATAGAAAATCATACCACAATAGATCGATCCTATTGGGTCACAGTGGTGGAAACTCCTCTAACCCTAATTTTTGAAGTGAAAACTTCTTTAGCGGCGTTGGGCACTTTTTGCTTGGGGAAAAAGCATTGAATTCGCGACCGTTACCACTCGAGATATAGTATGTATTATATATATATATATATATGTATGTACGCAACGCGAATATACTACATAGCACTTCTTATTGGGAGAGGAAAAAGCATCAAACTCGCGACCGTCACCGCTCGAGATATAGTATGTATGTATATATATATATGATATTTGTGTTATATGTATATTAAATACCAAAGTCAGCAAAGTCATTAATGTTTTAAATTATTTACCCTTATTCTCCTCTTATATTAATACTGATAAAAATATAAATCGGTCATAGAAGTTATCACTTCTAACGTGTGGTCTTAAGCACACCCAATGTTTTTTTTAGTAAAAGAATTATTTAGCAGTTTGTGCAAACTGCAAATGTTTTCCACTTTATTTGTGTTGTGTTATTTACTGAACTTGGTGTTTAAAATTAATGAAATTTACGTTTAGCTTTTATCGTTATTTTCAAATGGATATTTTTTAGGTATCGATACATGAACTTGCGATATGTTGAAATCATATGTCATCCCTAGTCATCGTGCAAGGTGAATGAACAATGAACAACTTACAATAATAAGCAAATTCAGTAAAACCTCTCATATCCGGCCCAATTTTCCTGTATGTATCAGTGGTGCAATATTTTTCAGACGGGCTCCACTAAAAAAAATGCACCAGCTCCCAGTTTATTGAGCACATTTTTTAAGATTCAAAAAACGAACAACCATTGGTGTCTTTATGTGGACAAATAAAGTATCCTGTTTTGCTGAAAGAGGATTACACTCACTTTGCAAATTTGTACACGTAAAATTTAATTTAAAGAATTAAGATCATATTTTAGTGGTGTATCTAACTAAATGTGTCATCAAAAGTATTTTTACTTTCTCCACCCTATACGTAGTATATGGAGAAAGTATTGTTTTCGTAAAAATGTTCGAATTTGAATTTTCAGTTGAATTATCTGTTTTGGTGCTCCCAGAACCCCAAAAAATGGTTTAGTGCAATTATCTGTGTTAATATTTTTAGTGGAATTTTTGTTTTGGTGCTCCCTGAACCCAAAAAAGTGTTTTTAGAGTGGTCAGTCTGTCAGTATGTATACATGACCAGAGAGGACACTATTGGTCCGATTTTCATGAAATTTGGTATGTAGGTACTTAACCCTAATATCTCCAGGCGTTTTTTTCATTTTTTGGAATTTTGAAGGGTAATTTACCCCTAAAAACCCATAAAAAACGACAAAAATGCAAATTTCTCAAAAACGGCTCTAACGATTTTGATCAAATTTTCAGTATTTATAGTGCTTCAGATGCCAAACAAAATGACACCACCCGCTTTTATCAAAACTTCGGCGTTTTATAACTATGGGGAAATGTTTAAAAATAAACAAGTTTATGTTGTCAATCTAGCATCGCGGCGGCGGCTGCACGGGGTAGCGATCACGGCCAGTAATTCAAAGGTCGCGCGATCGAATCCCGCCTAGGACAATAATTTTTTTATACGATTGACGTAGGTAGAATATTATTTTTTTGTTTTGTTCTAAAAAGTAATAAATAAAATGATTGAAAACAATATTATTTTGACTACAGTAAGTTGGGAGAAAGTTTGTGTCAGTTAACTGATACCGTTTATTTTTTTTAATTTCCACATTTAAAATAGTTTAGACTCTACCATTATAAAATAAAATATGTGCCATGGTACTTAGTTTCAAAATTTGCATTGACACGATATATATATAATTCTAGTTAAGTACAAATGTAGAAGAAATAAAACAGAAATTAAAAACAACACTTCTGTTGTTCGCACACTTATGTGGTTCACCTTAGTCATGGATGCGAACTGAATGAATAAATAATAAAGTACAACTTACAAACAGTGTTATGATTGATTGATGATAGTTGATATTGTCTTTTTAGTTAGTTTTGGCAAACATATTCTCTTTTCTTCTCGCTTTTTTTTATGCATACACTTCGATTACTTTATTTAAATCCAGATTTCTAGCTCGTTCGTTTTCAATACTCAATAAGCTGAGGACACTCGGTCTCTCTTGGGTCATAGTACTCCTTAAATAATTTTTAATGAGCTTTAATTTGGAAAAAGAGCACTCCGTACTCGTCACAGTAAAGATCAAGAAGAGAAGTAAAGCAGTAGAGTCCCGCTATTCCGAACAGAGTTCAGAATAAATACCGATTTTTTAAACATAAAACAGGAGAATTAAAAAGACGTTCGTGAAACAACGTACATTTATTGTTATACAAATAAGTTAAATAGAGACATACATAGAGCCTAAGCTTGATGAAAACGCCTGCAACCAAATTGGAATGAAAGCTGGTTTTGTTTCCTTCACGTTTTCCATCCTTTTTGCGGGAAGGAAGTTACTGCAGTAAGCATCCGGTGAAAAGCATACCGGATCCGTCAGAAAGAAGTAAGAATTAGATACACCAGCTAGGCAATATATATAGTAGTGTTGTTGCCACCTGCCAGTTGCATTCATCCATTTATCTCCTTCGTTTTTGTTGTCTCGAACAAATTTTATTTTGTCCTCGATCTTTTTTCAAGACGATGATGTTCTGTTTTTAGAAGAAAACAGAATCTTAACGCAACGGAAGGAAAAAACGGATGGTGTAAACCTACACTAAGGCGAGGTCTAGAGCATTTGCCGCGTCTACGTGTGATGTGAGTTCAGTTTGAGCGTTCCCCTCGTCTTCGCTTTCCTTCGAGCCGATCAACTCTGTATAGAACTGACTCTAGCAGATGTCCCCGCACTTAATTTACGCCTTAACAAGTCCATTATTCATGAAATCTGCCTATTCCGAATTCCCGCTAAACCGAACAGTGTTCGGACCCAATTAGTTTGGACGGGACTCTACTGTAGTTTGGAAGCTAGATACGATTAAATAATTTTCCAAAAAGAGGAGACTGCTAACCATATTTTTTTCAATGTCTGATTTCAGTGCCGTTCTAAAAGAATTGATTTGAAAAGTAAGGTCAACACTCAAATCCTCTTCATATTAGTTGACCAGGGCTTTAAATTTTAATATAAGGAAAGATTTTTAATTTCGAAGATATGACATGGTTAACATAAAACTACGAATAATTTTAGTTTTTAATTTGTATTTATTTATTTTTTTAAAATAATAACCCTCGGGCACTCCACTCATCGCAGGGTCTGTAGGGGTGTATGTTATATATATTTGTCTTATTGTGCAGAAAAGTAATATGTTTTTAAACCAGGTAGAAGCAAATTATTTTTTTGAGTTGATACATATAAAAAATAAACCAATTTTACATTTTGTTACGTTGTGCTAAGGGGTGAAAATGTGATAACAACTACTAAAAACAATAAATATTAATTGGTATTCTTTCCTTAAAGCTAGAGAGCTGAAATTTGAAACTTATTGATTAATTTTAAGAAAATATTTAAAGACGTAAGCTGATCAAAACTATCCCGATCTGTGGATTGCGCATAAAGACGTATCTGGGTGATCTGCAACATCCAGCTAAGACTGTGATTTACCAGTCAGTAGATTTAGCGGTTGAAAAAGATGACGCTCTTTACTCTGAATTTCTTAATTTTAAATTAATTTAATTTATTCGGTCGAAATACCATGACAAAGATGATTGACGGGCCGGCAGTGAACAATAAATACCAAACTAATTAGAAATATTATGTAATAATTCACTTTCGTGCAATAAAAGATGAGAGAAAAATATTACAAATTATGTAACATAGTGGTGCAAAACAAATTCCCAGTAGCGAAGTACTTCAAGTACTGGTATTCAACTAGTATTTTATAATTTTATTTTTTTACTGATACACAACACTACAATTTTTATTTTTATACACTATTACAATATTGAAATCTGTGATATGTTTGTGTTTATAAAGATAATCAATTGCCGAAATTGAACACGTATTATATATATGTGGTATAACCTCATTACCACATTAGTCCGGGATATGAGAGGTTTTACTGAACTAAAATAGTATAAAATATTAATTTACGGGCAAATTATTTGTATATTTGTATGTTACACAAGGTGATAGAATTATTTATAAATAAATCATATTTTTGTTCCAGAAAAGTCGTTAAAAACAAATCGTCATTGTAAAAGAAAGCTTGCTAGATATGAATCTCTGGTCCATAATAAGGTAATTAAAAAACTTTAGATTTGTTTAAAACAATTCCTTTAGTTCATAACATTTTCCTTTATTTAGAACTAGCTGGTATCTGTGGCTTCGCTTGCAAATGTGATTAAATAAATGAAAGGACTGACGGGTAAATATTGTGCCTTACCATTACACGTGATAAAAAAAAAGTATTTTAGATCCGATTTCCATGGCCCAAAAACGCACAGTGAGTTTACCCAAATCAATCTATGTATCCCTTTTAGGCCTACATAAATGATTAGTTATGCACCAATAAACACCAAAAATCCCGTTTTCCGCCAGTTGGTTACTCATAACTCACGACTGAACATAAAAATTACAAATTAGGTTTTAAGGTGTATTTAACATCTACAAGTAATTACATTTTACATTACTGCATACTGTTTTGAAATATAATGGTTAAATCAGCCTATACGGTAAATTAAAGCGCAGAAGATCTTTTCAAAATTCTAAGCTTTTGATCCAAATCAGTTGTTTTATTTATAATGGACGCACAAATGTCCGTGCACAAAAAGCCCCTAATTTGGCCATAATGTTTACAGTTTTTCTGTTTTTAAATAGGAACCCTTAATATTTCCGGGATAAAAAGTAGTCTAGATTGACTAGTCTTCTACGTACAAATAAAAGTTTTGTCAAAATTGGTTCAGCCATTCTGGAGATTAGCCCGGACAGACATACAAAAAATTAAAAAATACATGTTTGGGTTTTGGTAAAATGTAAATAACCATATTAGCTTAAAAATAGTATATTTCATCATCAGGACCGAAAGTGACGCTTTTCGATACGAGCTCAAGTTTAGCTGTTTTAAGTCGGAAAATCAGCGAGGATCGAAAAGCCACTTTTGGCCCATGTGATGAACGATACTTTTCATCACACTGTGATTAATAATATTAATAATAATTTAAAAAAAAATTTTCAAAATAACTTATCGTTTCTCAGTAACATTCCTGAAGTACAATGACAACATAGTTTATGTTTACAGCACTAACTAAATTATTGCGATCAGCTGATTTTAATATCAATAACGATACAAATATTTATTTATTTAACAAGGTATTTACCTTCCTTAATTCTAAGAATTTATAGGCATTGATTTTTAAGGAAAAGTTTATCTTGTCTTCGCTGTTTTATTCTGTCCTTAATGTTATCGCTTTCAACCGAGAATAGCCGCAAACATTACATGGCAACAATACATTGTTTACGTTCACTAAATTAATTGGAACAGCTGATATCAAGTCATCGAGTAATATTAATAGACACAATACACTACTACCGATACTGGTACATGAATAAACGTACCGTACTGATGTACTTTTTTAAATAATAAGTTAAAAGTTTATTTGTTTAATACTTGTGAAAAGTATCAATATGTAGTTTTTATTGTTGCTCACGATTGTTTCTTTGTTAAAATCGTTATGATATCTAATAAATTAATAAGACAACATTTCAAATCATAATGGTGTTATAATTTATAACTAATTTAGAGATCGGCAAAAATCTCCAGCTGATTTTGCTGATCTAGACCGAGAAAATGCTATTTTCATTACTCAAAGCTGATATTTTCAGCTTTGAGTAATTTTTTTTAGTAATTCAGCTCAAAGTAACTCTTTTTGATACAATGTGATGAAAAAGTATTTATTTCAAAATCACAGATACTTCAATTTTATTTATAAGTATATTGAAGTATTATTATTCACATTAGTTACTTCTGCTGTATTCTTCAGACCACAGTTATAATATTAAAAGGTGTATAGTCCACAACAGTATTGGGTAAAAACTCTTGTGGTAAGAAGTGGCCTCTAGTTGATCGTATGCACTTAGAAAGGCAAACAGCCCAAGGGGGAAACAGCTCTTGTTGCAGGCATCAGTCACATACTTTTCTGTAATGAAAAATTGAAGCCATGGAAAGAGATAATGATCAGTAAATACAAGTCTTATTGTCACGTTTTATCTTAAAACTAATCAATGGCTCATTTCTTATATGCACTGATTTAAGCTATATTATAGTCTGTGTTTTAAGACCTGTTCAGTAACATTATAAATGTGTTTTAATGGCTGTAGAGTTGTGCAATCAGCCTTCAGGAATCGGCTCCGCTTGACACCATCGGAGCTATAGCGATGGACAATGAAGGTAATATCGCAGCTGCTTGTTCTAGCGGAGGAGTTATACTGAAATATTCTGGTCGTGTTGGGCAAGTAAGTTGTTCTTTACTTAGTAAACTTAAGTTTTTTAATTTAGCTAAAAAATATTTGTTTCGTAAACATAAACAATTTTCTTGAATGTAAAATATAGGATTGCTAAAAAATATTAAAACGTCAATGATATTTTAAAACATTGAGTAGTTTATCAAAAGGTATTTATACATTAAATTCTGCTGAATTTTGGGCCTATTTTTCTTTTTTATATTCATGGTGGAGGAATTTTCACATGCTTGGAGCGAGTGACATGACATATTAGGCTAAATTTTGAAATTCAAAAACATCAGCTGCACAGATATAAGTGAAATTGTTCGTTTTTGATTTGTCCATGCGCTACACTTCACTGGGCTTGCTCTTTCATAGCACACAAACAAAACTAAAACTCCAATAATTCTTCATGTCCAAACAAAAATTAATGTCTACACCGTATAAGATTTTTGCAATAATTATGAGTTACTTATTATTTAAATGGAGTAGCAATAAAATTTTATATTTGAAATCATTGTTCATAATAAGATGAAATGTGAAAGTATCAAGTTCGTGGAATAGATTGAAGGCGTGTAACCTTTTCAATTATACAGCCATGTGTGGCGTTAGACAATTATCAATTTGTTTTCTCAAATGAATTTTCTTGTTATTATTGCTTAGCTAACAATATCGCCTAACTAAAACATTTCAGTAACTTTACAGGAGGGATAAAAACGGCTTGTTTTCAAGTACATATAATGTTTAATATAATTCTATTTTTATTTTCAAAACATCATTTTGCATAATTGTTTACTAGAAAATAAATCTTAAGTTTATAAATTTACTACGTTAATTAAGCGGTATTAGTTTTTAACAAATTACAGATAGGCGGTAGGGCTAATGGACCTTAAAGGTAGGCGGTATTGGCCTGTAAATAATTGTAGTTAGGCAGTATTGTCTTTATAGACACTTAATAGTTTGACAGTTTTATTATAAAAGTAAAAAAGCTGCAACAAAACAAAAAAGGGCCTAACAATAACTATAACGTTCAATGAAGTTCTCTCTCTTCCCTTGCTCTTCTACTATCTACTATTTTCAAATCAAAATTAAATAGTATGTTAAACAACAGTTTAAAACTTAAGGATCCAATTTTACTGTTTTTTTTTTTAAATTTCAAACTTTTAGTCATGCTCATGTATTTAACGTTTATTATCTTTCCGTTCGTCTGGAAGTATATTTATTTTTGGTAAAAATTGTTGAGGTGAGTATAATCTTCAAGAAATTAAAACAAAAATAAACTCTTTTGTAAATTTTAAAATGTTATCAACTCTCAAAACATGTAGGCCAGAAGAGCAATGTTCTGTGGTTTTTGTAATCTGAAGGTGTGAAACCGGCTGAAATTTACTTAAGAATGTTGTAGCAGTATGGTGAAAAGTGTTTTGTTGCAGAAACATAAAATATATACATGAATTGAACAGTTTAAATTGTTACTGATATTCATCGCTCCAGATGTATGGTTGAAGTCTCGGCCAATGCTCTCCAAAATCACATAAATGACTTATTCGCGGTGACAGATGGATAAAAACAGGAAATTGCTTTGTCAGATGTTAGTGTTGCAACCGTGCTACCAATCATTCATGACAAGTCGAACTGTAGGGAAACGTGTTTGAGCTCGGTTCCATGACATTTGACCAAGCCCATAAAGACACCCTTGTTCGCATTTTATTATTTGTTATAAACTCAAACAACTGTTTTCAACGGAAGGTAATGACTTTGTAGACCATGTTCTAACCTGCAAGCGAACATGGATTCACTTCTATGAACCTGAAGCTAAATGTCAAAGCCTTAAATAAAAATGTCCTGATTCGTCCCTCAAGAAAAATTCAAAACTCATGCATTTGCTCATGAAAACGGTCTTCAGGGTCTCTCTAAGCCTAATTTTGTGTGACTACTAAGCTCTGATATACAATATCCTTTGAACAGTGAGTACTATTGTAACACCATTGTGCTCTCTGATTGGTGTGATTCTGTTTGACAATGCCAGCACCAGAATACAAAATTTGGCTAGAGAGTTTATCACAACCCACTTGCAGTCCTGAACTCGTTCGTTCCGCTTTTCATCTTTGGCCCAAAATTTCAAAGACAACAAAACAGTCAAACAAGCTGTACAGCAAGATATGGAATTTTTTTACTATGGGAAGTAGGATTCTAAGGCCACTGCCTAATTAGAAGCGTCTAAGGTGACTAAATGTTAGTGGAGATTGTGTTTAAAAGTAGAGCGAGTTTAACTGTCACTGACTGGAACGGGTTTTTTTCTGCAGCCATTTGTCTTGTTAATTATTAAACACCTCTTGTATATGCTTAGGCTGCACGAGTCCGTCACAATAGCACTAGTGGAAAGGGTTTCGTGATGCCAAAGCCATAAAGTTTCTCTAAGGTGTGCTTTACTCAAAACCTTAAGCTCTTAAGTCTTAAGTAAAGGATAAGTTCAGTTAATTTAGAACAAAGCAATCCACAAAAGTGGCTATGGTTATTTGGTTCAACTAAACTTTATTTTTAAATTCATAAGGCACAGATGGGTTATCATTGCTTGAGAATCATTTTAGTATCTCAACTATAAAAACATTTTGACGCCTCTTGCTCCCACGTTTTTCAAATATTCTCCATATAAACAAGTTTCGGAAGTCAGGTATGCTAACTTCTCACGCTATAAAGTTAGGTTTTTAAAACATCTATTGTTTTTGTATTTTATAGGCAGCAGTATATGGCAGTGGATGTTGGGCTGACGATACTGTAGGCATAGTTACTTCAGGCTGTGGTGAATACTTGATACTAACCAGTTTAGCCAGAGAGACAGCTCGAAACCTTGAAACATCTAGTTTAGCCACGACTACTGTGTATAATACTATGACTAGGAATTTTGTACGTAAGTGATCATCAAATAAAATATTATAAATTAGATTATTAATTTATCTATAGTTCAATCAAGTATTAGCCTGGCATGGTTCAGCCCCACAATGTTAGCACAACTGATAAGACATAAGGTTTGTCAGTGACATTACGGTAGTAAGCGTCTAGCCCAGGCCTTCGTCCACCGGAAGGCACTTAATATATCGGTTTCTGAAGAAACGAAGTGTTTATCATTCTTCGCAAAACGTAAGACAATTTTGTGTAATTTCATGTTCTTCTTGTGTTCTGCGTTTTTTTTTTTTTTTTTGTGACTTTGATGACCGTGTTGAACTGGTAACTCCCCTTTTTTATGTGTTGTTGTTTGTACTGTATTGTGGTGTTGACAATTTCGACAACAGGAGAGCAAGAGATTGCACCGTGGTCCAAAATAAGGTGGGTGTAGTCTAAAAAACAGTTATTATAAATTTAAAGACAACAACGGCCATTTAGTTATGTAACCCGAAATTTTAAAAAAGTACACGAGCGTTGTGGTGCAAGTGAATAAACTTCAAATTTAAAATAAATTCAGAATTACAATTATTACGATTTATCAGCAATTTTTTAAAGAATTATTAGAAAATTATTTTCAGGCAGTAGTTCTAACTGCTTGAATTTCCTGGCGTCCTTAGGGTCACTCCTACAGAAAGTTCTTGAGTGTCCACACCTACATTTTAAAAGTAAAAATTTAGAAATAAAATTTAATTTATCATCATGAAAAGTATTCCAAATACTATTAAAATAAGATTAGATCCAGAAAGAAAATTGTATTTCATAAAGAAGAGAAATATTTGGAATATTTAGAAGAGAAATATAAAAACTAACTCTATCAAACATTTAATTCAATTTATTCTTTATATTATATTATAATGCCTCTAGAACTGTGGTATTGACTATATATAATGGTTTACATACCTTAATGTCTGTCTACAGTCCTTTTTCTTTTTGTTGGGACTACCGGTTTCAGAGTGTAAACTCCATTTTCAAGTCACAAACACACACTTAGTTGTTCACTAAATTTTACATAATTTGAAAATTCTACAAGTATGTAAAAAATATCTGTTCATGAACCCCTTGAGGAATTATAAATTTATAACGCGTTCAGAAATAAATATGATAACGTATTGAGTGATAAACTCAAATACAACTCCAATATACTATTCAATACAATAGAGGAAATTAAAACGGGCAAGCACAGAACTTTAAAGAAAACTTCGAGAGATAAACTGGTGGGGTAGGCTATTTTTAATACATTTCAGTCGAGACATATTCGTTGTCCAACGATGACACGTGACAACCTTGTTTTAAATTATTTGTGTTGTGTTAAATTATTTAAATGTTTTATGTAGTGTTGTTAAATGTGACTCAGTGAACAACTACGTGTGTGTTTGTGACTTGAAAATGGAGTTTTGACTCTGAAACCGATAGTCCCAACAAAAATAAAAAGGACTGTAGGCGGACATTAAGGTATGTAAACCTTTATACTGTATATTTAATTCAACCCTACAGTCAGTTGAAGGTAATATCCATGTACAAATTATTAATTAGCGAATGTCTATGGGAAAGATGAGCTATTGCAGTGACCCTTATGGTGAGACCTAAGGTCGGGAGTAGTAAATGAGTACCAACCACGGTCTTCAGAACAAGTTTTGGGGTATCATTAAAAATGATACAGTAGAACCCCTCTTAACCGGTCAGGTCGGGACCGAGACCCTGGCCGGTTACGAGTTTGGCCGGTTACGAGTTTGGCCGGTTGATCCGAGGTTCCCGTAAAAAAAAGATTTTAGTTCAAAAATAACCTACAATACATATTTCATAAATAATAAAGGAAATAAGACGTTATTGCAACTGATTTTATTGTATGTACTGTACATACACACACAAACAAACACTAACAAATTACATGTAAACATGAAAAATGTACAGTACACTTCCTCCTCCCCCATTCCACTCCCCTTCCCTCGCCTCCTTTTCTCCCCTCCCGTTTTCAAGCACTTTTGCTCTCACGAAATTCAGTAAAGGTTCCGACAAATAAACAGACGAAGAAAGAGAAACAAAGGATGCCGCTTGGTTAATTGATTCCAAGAAAAAATAATACAGTTGCCGTGGGAAGCAAGATTTGATCCCCCCTCTTGCTTTCGCGGCAAGAATCAATCGACAAGGCGGCTTCCTTTGTTACGCTCCTCCTTCCCCCTTTTCCCTGCTACAACATTAACACATACAGTAGCACAAATAACATTGCGTCATCCCGAAATGTCCGTAAAATAATCGATGTTTGAGACTTCGGCCAGTTAATATATTTGATTTTGTTGTTCCTTGAAATAGGCCGGTTAATCCGAGGACCGATTGATCCGAGGCCGGTTAAGAGGGGTTCTACTGTATATGTATATAGTAGATGTTGCACACTAACAGCCGCATTTTACTTCCGATTTATCCCAAATTTGGTACACACGTTAGTTTTCTAAGTGGCTCAGAAGATCGTTAGCCAAAAAAATCCAATAACCACAAGCATTTTTTTTGACTGGAAGTAAGTTGTTTTGAACTAAAGTGAAACTTTTTTGGAGTTTTATGTAAAAATATAAATATAGAAAACTATTCTACACATTTTAATTTTTTACACAACCTTTTAGCTCATTTAGTTCCCCATAGTTTATCAGATTGTAAAATATCATAAAAGTGCTTGGTTCAAATCCACAAGGGGATTTTATCGTTGGTCAGCTTCTGTTATGAGGCCAATGGCCGGTATACAAACCACTGTGAGTGAAGCAAAGCAGTAAAAAATCCGAGGCCACAAGGTTGAGGTGCAAACTCACAAAGCGAGTTTTCCGTTGCGTGCGATAATAAGAACGGTTGAGTCGGAGTTGGAAGCTAAGTTACAAATAAATTCTACTAATATATTTCGTACAGGCAGGCAGCTATTCAATGTCTTCGTGTGTAGACCAATTTCCCGAATAGTTGGGTGAAACCCTAAAATCATATAAACTTAATTTTTGAAATTCGCTTAACTCACATTAGCGGTTCAGAATAAACTCTGTTTAGAACTGTGAACTCTAAAATTAATATTGATTAACCCTTTTAGTGCCACGCGCCGATGCAACGGCGCATTTCATATTTTTGCACATACTTCCTATGAATTCTAACAGATGGTATTGTATAAAGGTCACATAGTTGTATGAAGCAATCTTTCAGCTCTAAATCGATGTAAAAATCATCTTATTTGGACAGAATATAGTCGAAGTACTATCGATTTAGTGAACAGCTGTTCCCGTCTAGCAGACGTAAGTTCTAACGCAGTTGAGTTGAAGTATACTAACACTTGTTCGGACATTTGCCATCATTTGTGTGTTAAATAATCAAACACGACGTTTCGGGAATACAAATCAATTCCCGTTCTCAAGTGACTAAAACTAACGGTACATAAACCTAGACAACTAGGCCTATGTAAGGGTGAACAAAGTAAAACTACAAATTATTACTAACCTTAAATATCTACATGATGGATCTCAGAGCTAAGACTGAGAAGTCAAACACACCAAACACAGACACAACACAATTCATACACTAAGCACACGCAATTGATGGCAAGCGTCTAGTTTACACAGTTTAACGTAGCGAGTAGCTTTCATAACTTTTTCTTTTAATACTGTACCTCAGTTAGCCGAGGTTCGGTAAATCGAGGTCTTACAATATTATATTCTGTACTATGTAGCACAAGTTTTATAAAAGATTATTTGATAAACCATCGACTGTGAAGTAGTCAGTGATCGATACAGTTTTTGGCAGGAAGAAACATCCTAGCTACAGTTATTGCTACAGGAATTTGTGCCACGGGGAATAACAATTGAAAGAAAAATTAATGTTGTTTTTTTTTCAGGTATCCCCAAATTTTAACTCTTAAAAAAATATACAAAATTTGTATCCAGAAATCATAATTATTAGCAAATTTCCAAAGGAAAGATGAGCTATTGCAGTGACTTTTTGTATTTATATATATATATACATTTTACATCCGATTTGATCCACACATTGGTTTTCTAAGTCGCTTAAATGAATTTGTTATCCGGAAAAATCCCACAACCGGAAGCACGTTTTTTGACTGGAAGTAAAAATTTTTTGAGATTTCGCATACTTTTTTGGGTTTTATCTAAAAACATTAATATAGGAGATTATTCTGCACATTTTTTTACACATAGCCCATCTGGTTCCCAATATCAATTGAAACGTAAAATAGGTACCATAAAAGTACCTGGTTCCAATCCACATGGGGACAGCTTCTTATCCGAAGTCGACGGCCAGGATGAAAACTCACAAAGCAAGTTTTTCTCCTACGAGCGGAAAGAAGCAACGCGATAGCTGGGGTTGGAGGCTGTGGTACAACAAATCCTACTAATATATTTTGTACATGCAGGCTATACAGCTCCTACATGAGTAGACCAATTTTCCAAATAATTGTTTGAAGCCCTAAAACATATAAACTTAATTTTGGAAACTCACGTCGGCAGTTCATCGTATTATTTTGTTTCCAACAATTATTGGTAAGATTTATTTTGGTGTTGTTTTGTGTAATTTAGTTGTGCTTTTTTTGTATTATCTCGATTTTAGTAGTTATATTCTCTTTTTCACAGAATCACCCATGTTAAGCAGAGTAAAAGAAAAGTTGGCTGGAATGCTAGTTTTACAATGTAGAAACATTGAGGAGAGAGAATTTCTTTGGGCGCATACAACTTCTTCTATGTGTATAGGTTATATGACTACAGATAACAACAGACCTGTGGTTAGTGTACAGTATATTATAATGGTATTAATAGTTCTCTTCAAATACAACTGAAGAATGGTAACCAATATTTTTTATTTGTAAGAAATTGTTCCAGTTTATTGTCCTTTCTCTCAAACCAGAAGTAGAAAAAATATTTTATAATTTTAAATTGCAACATAGTTCTGTTTCTCCCAGCCCAAAAATCCTTGCACATAACTATCCAAAGAATCCAAGAAGTATAGATATTTTTACCATATATATGGTAAACTTACTTCCTACAACCGGTAGGACATGCTGCAGCTACCATACTTGCTTCATACAACTGGTAAGACATGCTGCAGCTGTTGCTTATTTAGTAGGTCGAGGTCGTATTATATATCAGCTTACTCGTGACATTCTAGCAAATAATTTGATATAGAGTTCTTTACTCTATGACGTAAAGCAAACAAACAAGAAATATACAAAGTTTCGAATCTATCACATAGCATCATAGTGTAGTTGATTGTCCGGTTACAATGTTTGTTTACTTAGTGTGTTGTGTTTTATTTATTGGAAATGTTTCCTCTATCAACTCCTATAAAAGCGACTTTACTTCCGTTCATACATATGTACGTAATATGTGAGTAATATAGGCCTATAATATAACAGCTGATAATACTAAACCAAAACCTAGCTTAGATTATACTTTGGGGTTATGTTTACAAATTCAATCAATATAAGCCTTGTGAAGTTGATTTTCTTAAAGTAAAGAACTAGTGTAGACTATAATATATGTTGTAAGATTTGCTTTGAGGTTGTAAACTTTATATATACAACCCCCAAAGCAGAACATCAGGCGACGGTGCAACATTGTCGCAGAACGAAAATGAGGGTTGCAGAAAGATATCGTAAAGAATAAATGTTATTTAGGTCATAAACTAGGAATGTTTCGATTCTCGATACCACCGATACTTTATCTTTGGTATCGGTATCGAGAATCGATAGCCGAAACTCGATACC
>JAGFPH010000453.1:69148-96305 GCA_018207615.1 Philaenus spumarius
ACTGCCAGCTGGAACAGAACCTGGAACCTCGATCTTAGTGGAAGGCATTGGCTTTTAATGTACATAAAATAATTGCAATTATAACAATTCAAAATATTCACCTAATTGTAATTAATTCAACCAAAATGTAAATAAGTGTGAGAACGGGATAGATAGAAATACGGGCCGAATGGAACTCTAAGTCGCGCCAAATACTTCACCGAACTAGTGATTACCCTCAAGGCTACGAATCCACCCTTAACTGAAGGTGAAATTGTAACCGGCCTTGCCGAACATTTCCAAGATCTGATCCAGGACGCCAGAAAAGTACAATGAATTGACATCATCATGAACTTCGTTCTATTTCTTCAAAAAGAAGATATTAAGGATGCGCAAATCAAAAACCGCTGAGAACAACATCCTATATCACGCTCACTTCGACAAAACCCGCCCCAATTTTGTGAGCATCGCTTCGGACCAAATACCGATTTTCAATTTACCTCACCATCGCATTTCCAAAACCAACGAAGGCCTACCCCATTTTATCAACACTATCATCCCCATTATATAAAAAAAAAAATGGCGAGGTACATTTGTGTTTAGACACGAGGAAGACAAACGTTACAAGTACATCATCTGAGACAGGTCTAAGTATAAATCAACATCCTGCTCAACAGCTGATCGACAATCTAGGTCAATGACCTCATCTAGACAGATGTTTGAACAAAACATTTAAACTCGATGCAAAGTGTTGCTTCAATTTATGTAAATATTTCTCGTTGTTAGTTTCTTTGTTTCCATGAAGACATTTAAATAAATCTTTTCAGGAAAAATTATCAAGGGATAATTATAACGATTCAAAATATCCACCTAATTGTAAATAATTCAAGCAAAATGTAAGTAAGTGTGAGAACGGGATAAATAGTAAACATGTCAGGAAACTCATTCATTCATTCAAAACGACACGCCCGCTACCTAGTAACAATTATTCGCAACGCTGAACAAGACGTAAAAAGACGCCAAATCACGACTTTCGGACCTATTGCATTTAATTAAAAATACTTCCTGACCTTTTCGACAAATAGTTCCCACATCAAAACGTTTCAGAATTAATATATCCAACCACTAAAATTAAAATATCAACCCAATACGATACCATTTGACGAAGATTAACATTTAAAATCAAGAATTCAGTATGCCGAGCCGGTTATAAATTCAACGGAAGGCGGCATAAAAAATTTAAATATGAGAAAACTACATTTTAAATAGAAAATTAAAAATGGCCTATAGAAGGAACCAACTTTTTTACATGTAAAAAGTATTTGGCAAAAACATAAATAAGCACCATTACGTCAGTATAAATATAAAACTCAAGTCCCGACCGCTAAATCTCAATACAATGACAGCATTTCTACTACGTAAGCTCCTCCCACGTATGCTGTGATTGGCTCACATGAATTTGTTACGAATTTCAATAGTATGCCTAGATTAAGAGATATAAAGTTTAGACGATAAAATGTTAACTGTAAAAAAGGAGTTATTTAAGTGTTTTCTTTAAAGTTATTTAATTAACTTTATTTTCTCACACCTTTAAAGTTTTTTATAACATTTCTGTTCCTCAAAACAAATTATTTTCACAAAATAAACACATAATTTCAACAAATTAAAATTTTTTTTTTTTTTTTGCTCCATAACTTTACATATATATATATATATATATAACTAAACTTACAAACATAGGAACAATATATAAACATCCCGAGGTTCAAAACCTGTTTGGGACGTAAATTTCTCTCGGAATGAAAGACAACTCAGCAGCCAACCGCGCTCCTCCAAATCTTACACACTCCATCAGTCTTAGTGTGAAGTCACAATAATAGCTTCCAAAACAATAAAAAACAAAAGTACTATATATAAACTTACAATCTACTAAGGAAATTTGAAGAGAAGTTATATATTACATTAATTAAACATATTCATATTCAGTATAAATTTAAACAACAAAATAAAGAATGGAACCCGGCATAAAGTTATATATACCCATACGAACACATATATACTCACACCAAACATTACATAAATATATATACAAATTGCAATCTACTAAGGAAACTTGAATAGAAATTATATCTTACATTAGTTAAACATATTCATATTCGGTTTAAACTTAAACATTAAAATAAAGAATGGAATCCGGCATAAGTTATATGTACAAATATAAACACATAGACTCACACCAGACACTACATAAATATATATACAAATACATTTGTCTCCTCCAACCACACATTAATACAATAAATTCTCCAAAATTTTGTATTTCATTGTAATGTGCTAAAGTAAGAACCAACGTCAACTTGTTAGTCAAAATTCCCCTAACAAACCTACAAAATCTATTTTTATTCCTACAACTTTTAATATAGAATTTCTTAAAAACAGTTAGATTCGGTTTAGGTATAAATACGTTTAAGTAATTACATAATTTCACTCTTTTTGGTCCTATATGGTTATCACTTTCTCCACTTTTATCAAAAAAAATTCTCAAGACTTTATAAATGTAGAGACTTTTAAGCGGTAAAATATTTAAAGTTTTAAATAAGGGTGCAGCATGTATCATTCTGGACTTGTTCAGCATAAGGTGGATGAAATGTTTCTGCAAGGAAATAACTGGCTTCAAAGTAGTGTGGTATGCACCTCCCCAAACTGCAATACCATATTCCAACTTGGAGTTTATTAAAGCAAAATAAATTGCTCTCAAAAATTTAAGTTTACATACTGATTTCAACAGATAGAAAGTTCTGATATATATATGATTAGTTTACTTTTCAAATACTGAGTGTGTACCCTCCATGTTAATCCCGAATCCAAAAACCAACCCAAATACTTAATGTCCCTTACCTGCTCAATTTCTGGGCATTTACAATCTCCGACCTTTCCGCACGCTAAATCGTGATACTTTAATTGGCTTGAAAAGAAAATCTTCCTAGATTAAATATCTAATAGATATTTCACCATATCTATAGATATCACCATAGATCATGAATAATAAATAGATAGACCTTGCATCCATACGGGGGTACATACGAAAATAGTACATGATCGCGCAGCGAAGTAGCGCTAGGGAGAAATCATTGGTAGCATTGGTGTTTCAAATAGCTTCTTTCGTTTCCCCAATAGATAGCGCCAAAAAAGTCGAATTTCCAGTGGAACAAAATATTGCATTTAATATTTTGGAGTTCTATTAGGTTATCCAAATACAATGATATCACATACTTAGTCTTAGGGCTCATCAACATGAAATGCTTTGTGAACCACCA
This sequence comes from Philaenus spumarius, assembly GCA_018207615.1. NCBI lineage: Eukaryota > Metazoa > Arthropoda > Insecta > Hemiptera > Aphrophoridae > Philaenus > Philaenus spumarius. Next base: position 72,445 of record JAGFPH010000453.1, read on the forward strand.
ACGTAATGCATTTAAGTCATTTTGTATGTCCCGCTTTAATTCTTCCAAGGATCTGGCTTTATAAAATAAAGCAGTATCATCAGCAAAGGCGACAAGACTACCCTTAAAACGACCGTTACATAATTTGTTAATATAGATTAAAAATAGGAGTCCAGAAAGTACTGATCCCTGTGGGATACTGTACTTCACTTTCCCTTGGTCACTGATTTTGCCATTACTCTAGTTTGTTGGATTCTGTCCGACAGAAAAGAGCGAAACCAGTTTAGGGCAACACCTCTTACACCTGCATCGTACATCATTGACAATAGAATCGAATGATCAACAGTGTCAAAAGCCTTCATGATGTCAAGAAAAATACCAGCGCAGTAGAACCCTTTGTTAATACCATCATATACTTGAGACATAAAATTTAATAGTGCATTTTCTGTACTTAGTTTACTCCTAAAACCATTGTTTGCTTTTCAAGAAATGTAATTAATCGTTTCTTCACGATCCTTTAGAAAAAACTGAAAGGAGAGCTATAGGGCGATAATTATTTGTGTTGGATTTATCACCTTTCTTGTACAAGGGTATTACTATTGCCTTCTTCAATATTTCTGGAAATTCCCCGGAACCCAAGCTTAGATTAACCAAGTAGACAAGAACATCTAACATAAAATTCAAATTTTGTTTAATTAAAATTGGCGTTATTAAAACCCCGGTGCTTTACAATTTTGTAGTGAATTTACAATAGTACTTATTTCCAACGCTGTAGTGAGATGGAAAAACATCGAGTCCCTACGAGTCTGTAAATAACACTTAACAGCTCCCTAACACCTATTTACACTTACAAATCTTAACCCCAGAAGACATCAAGATTAATAAAAGGCATTATGATCTATTTCCTGAAGACCAGAGAAGGGCTTCAAAAAAAAAGCATTGTTGCAGTATGAAGTTAGTTACAGTCCACTGCAGTTTATCTGAGGAAAATTGAAAGGCAAGATCCTGATTTTACTAATATTTTATCCAGTAATTGTTCTACGTTAAATCTTATTCAAATAACCAAAGTGTAGTGCTATTTTTTTAAACAATTACTCGATCCAATATCCTAGAATTAGATCTAATAATTTGGTGAGATCTATCCAAACCTTAATAACCCTTTTTTTATGTTCTTGCAGCCAAACTTATTTGTGAATATCAACACTTATTACGATAAAGGGTTAACCCTATCTTATTTTCAATTAATGACTGTGAGATTGATTAACTGTATATATATAATTTTTGAACTTTGTGCATAATTTGAACTCAGTGATTCCTTTTTAACACTACACACGCACATCCATACCAACACCAATAAACTTTTGCACTATTTATTTCAACTTTAATTAACATTAACCTTTGTATATATTAATTTGATTTTAGTAATATTTAGAAAATATTTATGCTTATTTCATTTGTCCTCTGGGAAGATTCGGCACCAACCTCCCGAGATAAGTTTCTTGTGTCTCTCTTATAAAATAAACTAGCATAAATCCAGTATTTGAACATTTCCCGATAGCCTAAGCTATTATTTGTAAACTTTTCACAGGTTTATATAAGAATTTGTTCCTAGTTGTAAAAAAATATAATTTATGTGTTTTTGGTTATTAACCTCCAATGAAGAATTAATGAACTCTTATCTAAATATAAACCTATTGTAATTTTGTTAAAGGAGATATAATAAAATTAAAAGTAAAGCTACCTTTTTATAATTGTTACTTCTGTTGACCATTAATTCTTTCGCATATTTCATATTTTCAATATTTAATTAGCAACCTGTGGTGTACAATACAGTATGTACAGAGTATTTTTTATTTTCCTGAAATATATTTTTATTTTCTTATTAATGATTAATGCTTTCCTTTCTTTGACCATATCTATTACAACATTTCAGTTATTACATAAAACTAATTCGGTACTTATGCATTAAACCGACCACAGAGAAATTTTCTGATCATGGCTGAGGTGCTACCTTTAAAAATAACCTGAAATTAAACTAACCATAAATGTAATTTTGGACATAAATTTGCTTTAGGACACACACTGTGGCTATACGTTAGAACTTCAGGCTTTCTTTTAATTTTCATCGATTGAAAATAGATTGATGCATCGAATACATTTGGGACCTTGATACAAAGGATGTGTATAAATATACAGATGTATCAAATTGTGAACATTGATGTACAGTAGAGCGTCGATAATCCGAACGTCAATAATCCGAAACGTCAAAAATCCGAACGCGTTCTGAGGCAGTCCCTGCAAAAATTTTGTTTTCGCAAATTCCAATTATAGTGTTATTAAAAATTTCACAAAAATCTTTTGACATTATTATCTCTTTTTAAATACTTCTTAATACCTGCCCTCACAACAGACTGGCTGTCAGTATTTTTACTGTCACGCTAATAAGCTGCTTTAGCGCTAGCAGTAAACATACAGAAAGTTCATTCATTTCTCTTTGTGTAATCATTATAACAGTGTGTCTTACATGTACAGTATTTTTTTTATTTTTTGTTTGTGTTAACTATAATGAACAAGTGAACTTTTAATTATTATGTACTGTACTGTAATTGAGAGTTACAAGTGTAATCATTTTGGCCCTACTGTACGTGCAGTGCAGGTTCTTCTAAATCATAGTATGTAGTCTTACATACTATATTGTAATTACATTACTGCTTGTACTGTTTAACCACTTTAATCGATTAAAGGGCATATATTTTAGCCTAAATGGCTTTTTTTTTTCAAAAATCCAAACAAATTGATAATCCGAACTCCCCTTGGTCCCAATTAGTTCGGAATTTCGACGCTCTACTGTATATCGAATATCCCTAGTTTTTAGTTTGATGAAAAGTACAGTAAACATTAAGTATTTATGTATTATAGAAATTTATAATGTGAATATTTTTTCTGCTTCCAATTTGTTAGGCTATACATATTTTGATAAGGTTGCCATAATAATTCTTTGAACCAAAATACGGACAAACCTTAAGATGACAACCCATCGAAGGTCCAGGCTAATGCATAAATAAAAAGGTGGTCTGCTTAATGTATACGAGTAAATACTAATTCTTATGAAGATATTGCGATTGTGTTTTTGATATTTCATGTTTTATATTTTCTTGAAATGTTGTAACTTACCCACAACCTGTTAATATTATTAGTAGATTTTACAAGTTTCAAACTTATAAGTGCTAGTAATTTTTATTTTGTTGTAAATAAATCAGAGAAGCGACAAAAAATAACTTGTAATGTATGTTACTTCATAAATAAGAAAGAATAAATAAAACGTTAAAAAATATACAAGGTGTTTCCGAAATACACCGAAAAACTCTGGGATATTGTTCCTGATGTCAAAACAAACAAAAAATTTCATATAAGTATACAGCCTATCTCGATCCGTTTTCCGTCTGTCGGTTTGTACGTATTTTTTACATGACTGATCACAACTTTTATACTACTAGAGGTACCAACTTCAAACTTGGTACAAATATGATGGCTAATAGGACCTATCTTTGTGCGGAGTATCAAGTTTCTACTTTGTACCATTTCAAAATGGCGGCCGTTTTTAGTTTTTAAAGCTTAATATCTCAAAATCCGTAAGTTAAAAAAAATCTACAAGACACAAAAAAGTTGCGAAATTTAATTTCCTTTAAGGAAATGTACAATTTTAATAGGGTCATAACACAAATAACGGAGGAAAATAAATCTTTCTGAAGTTACAACTGTGATTTAAAAAAATAGTTATCGGAAACAACGCCGTGAACGTTATTACAACAAAACAGCTGATTACGACAATAATGTAATCAGCTGTGTACAAAACAACGAAATTTTACTTACTAACTACAACGTGTTTATTTTACTTTTTCTTTAATAGGAAGTTGTTTAGTAAATAGATTTTTATATTATACTTAAGATGATGACTTGTCCATTTAGTGAACAAACTGACATGATTTTCATGTATGGAAAAGCTAACGGAAATAGTCTTTTAGCAGTGCGCTTTATCGGGAATCTTTCCCAAATCGGCAACTACCTCATCATACAACATTTGCCGCTGTGTATGGCGTGACAGTCTTTCGGAAACTGTTACCTTGTCACTTTGTTACCTTCTACGAGAGACCGAGGTGTCCAAAGACAAGTTAGAGCTCCTGAATTTGAAGAAGACATCTTAACGAGAGTCGAGGAAGATTCTAGTGTAAGTACTTGGCAATTAGCATCAATGTTAAACGTAAGCCATGTGACAGTTTGGCGAGTTCTGCATGAGCAGTTGTTATATCCATATCATATACAACGTGTTCAAGCTCTTGGCCCTGATGACTTTCCATTAAGATTGCGATTTTGTCAGTGGTTTCATCAGCAGGCTACCAATCCTGACTTTATATCATCAGTTCTGTTTTCGGATGAAGCTTGCTTTAACAGAGATGGAATAACAAATTACCACAATACACATGAATGGGCTTATGAAAACCCGCATGCCATTCATCAAGGAAGACATCAAGTGCAGTTTAAAATAAATGTATGGGCAGGCATTGTTGGAGACTGTTTGATAGGTCCATTTGTGTTACCTGACAGACTAAATGGTGATGTTTACAGAGATTTCCTGCAAAATGATTTGCCAGCGATCTTGGAACAAGTACCATTGGATGTAAGAGATCGTTTGTGGTTTATGTGGCTCCTCCACATTTTAGACTTCACGTAAGAGCTTTTCTAAACCAAACTTATCGTAAAAACTGGATCGGTAGAGGCGGACCAACACCTTGGCCTTCCTGATCACCGCATCTAAATCTAATGGACTTCTATTTATGGGGACACCTAAAAAGTTTGGTCTATGAAAGACCCATTGCGACCAGAGATAAACTTCGACAATGTATATTCGATGCTTGTGACACCATCAAGAATACACCAGGTATTTTTGAAAGAGTTCGGCAGTCGATGACCAGGCGTGTTCCAACTTGCATCAGATCAAATGGAAGCCACATTGAGCATTTGTTGTATAGTAGTGTCATGTGACTTTGGCATGCCTGGTTACATAAATGTCAATAGAGACATAGATTTAAGCTGTTATGTTTATTTTTAATAAGATAAATTAAAACCACTTAAGTTATTTAAGTAGTTTGAACTTGTCATTATAAATTTGTTTTGTACATTAATCATCATTGTTTGAGCACTAATAAAACTAATGTTTATTATTACTATTTTAGGTTGTTTTTCTAAAACACGAGTAATTAATAGTTAAAAATATTTTAATAAGATTTGTAAGATTGCAACTTGCCGACTACTGTTGCGCTGAAATCAACCTTTGGAGCCTGTCACCTCAATGCACGCGGGCCGCACGGCAGAGGTGTGACCTGATACACTTAAACGATCAGAACTTGCTTATTTTTTATCTGATTTTTAAAATCGAGGTGTCATTACATTTGTTATAACATTTACTAAAAAAAAAAAAAAAATTACCCATAGTAAATATTTTTTAAATCTAACGATTTTGGAGTTATTGTTTAACGAATAATTAAAATGACCGCCACCTTGAAACGGTCAAGGTTAGAAAACCAAAACGTCATAGGTAAAAAGAAAATTTATTTTCCTCCGTTATTTGTGTTATGACCCTATTAAAATTGTACATTTCCTTAAAGGAAATTAAATTTTGCAACTTTATTGTGTCTTGTAGATTTTTTTTTTAAACTTACGAATTTTGAGATATTAAGCTTTAAAAACTAAAAACGACCGCCATTTTGAAATGGTACAAAGTAGAAACTTGATACTCCGCACAAAGATAGGTCCTATTAGCCAACATATGTGTACCAAGTTTGAAGTTGGTATTTCTAGTAGTATAAAAGTTATGATCAGTCATGTAAAAAATACGTACAGACCGACAGACGGAAAACGGATCGAGATAGGCTATATACTTATATGAAATTTTTTGTTTGTTTTGACATCAGGAACAATATCCCAAAGTTTTTCGGTGTATTTCGGAAACACCCTGTATGTATACAACTAATAATTACTTGTTGGCAAGTAATGGAAAGAAACCAGAGGTTATTACTACACATTCCATAAATAACTATTAGCGGAGAAATACTTGCATTGCTTGTGACAGACAATATACTGTGTAAAATCTACAATAGTGAAGACTACAACGCAATAACAGAACAGCCATCTTGATTCAAGAACAAGTCAGTCGCGGTAATCACCATAACGTTTGGTTGTCGCCGAATATTGATTATGATAAATAATTATTGTGACATACCATCTCCAATATTCTAATTTTTATCATTGTACGACAGCCGTTTCGGCTATGCAGCCATTCTCAAGTTACACTGCAGGCTAATTCTTCTCCAATTAATTGTTAAAACACTCAATCACATTACATACAAATACAATAGTATAAAAAACACTATACATTGTTCGAGATGAAAAGTCAATTTGTAATTTCTTCTTAGGTGGGCGGTCCAATCCTTATGCACATCAGCTTTAAGGGCTTATTGCGCTCCTACATTAAGGATGTTAAGCCCGTAGTTACCCTAGACAAGGTTCACAAACTCAATGAACCTGTGAATCCTTTTGATGAGGTTGTCCTGGGGGATGCTCTGTCCTTTGTTAAGCCCGTAGTTTCCCTAGTCAAGGTTCACAAGCTCAGTGAATCCTTTTGACGAGGTTGTCATGGGGGATGCTTTGTACTTTGTTAACCCTAGAACTGGCATTGTTAAAGCTAAAATTGAAAAGCCCGTTTATAGCGTTTTGCAAGCATATTTTTAAAAATTCGCCAATAATAGTAAATGAACCCCAATCCAAAAGTGTTCCATAGCTTTTTTGTAGAAGAAACTTCAAAGAATTCAAATATGCCACTAAAATTAGTTTCTTTTGATATTGTAAAAGTTATTAGCTCAAGAAACAAAAAATGTTCAGTAATGAAAGGAAAAGGTTCAACTTTAGGCTTACATAACAAGTAGTAAACATTTTTTTCGTAAGCGTAAAAAAGTTTTGTAATTTAGTTCTAAATAGAACTGTATTAAAACATTTATCAATTTCAAATTTTGAAAATCACAGTTTTTATGTTCCAAATACACGACGCTAATAAAACTAGGCTTAGATTGAAACTTAATTTACTAATATATGCTTTGCCCAAAAAACAAATATTATAACAAAGTGTAGAGGATAAATCAAAGAAAAGAACGGTAAACTTGTCTTTCCTTAGTTCATAAAAGTGTTTGAGTTATCTTTATTTGAATAACAAAATGACATCAATCTAATAAAACTTCCCCGGCGATATACTACGGGCAGGTAGGGTCATTTGAATACCGTGGGAACCCATGCGCCAGACAGTCTCACTAGAATGGCCTAGTTATGTACTTTTCATTGCCGTCTAGACAAACAAAAAACAGGTTATTTCTAGTTCAATTCCCACTGTTAGAAAGGACAATCTTTTCTCTACAAAATAGTGTAAAGCAATCTGTCAAAACATGTGATATAGTAGGCGTTATATCGGTTGACAAATGGGCTGTTTCATTGGTTGAAAAACTGTCCAATCGCAAGGGTTTACGGAAATCGTTTGAATAACTCCTGTAAAATAGTGACACCTGATTGGAAGGCACCATTAGAAAGATAAAATCTTGATAAATCCAATGGTAGCTTTAGGCTAACAACAGACGAGACACTGGTGTACGGGACACTTTCCGGTGTCCCAGCTTCTCGCAGAGAGAGACACCGTAGAGCCACAGAATCTGGTAGTGCGCTACTCAGTGTCTCATCTGTTGACACACATTTAATTGATAGTACATTTAGTGTCCCGTACACCGGTGTCTCGTCTGTTGTTAGCCTTATAATCTCGATATAAATACTTGTGTAGATGGGCTTGAATTTTGAAGAAGTGGGAAATAACAGTACAATTGTATGCAGATTTGTGCGCGGAAATAGCTGTAGCTTGATATGCATATTTTAAAACGATGATTATTTATGTAAATATACATTTTACGAAAAAGTTGTAAGGACAAAAATTAAAGTTTAATTCATTTCCTTTCCATTGGTGCCAGTTTTATTACGATTGGATGATTTTAAGTGGATTAAATTATCGATTATGCAAATTCTCACTAAGGTTCGAGCGGGTTGCATTTGCGCCCGAGAGACTGCAGTCTGCCACTTTGAGGGTTAAGCCCATAGTTACCCTAGTCAAGGTTTACAAGCTCAGTGAATCCTTTTGACGAGGTTGTCCTGGGAGATACTCTGTCCTTTGTTAAGTTTTCCAAAAGTTGTATAACTCACCTGTTCGAGCCTCTCACACTCATAGATCAGGAGTTCTGCAGTTTCCTCCTTCAGACCACATTTCCTGCATTTTGGGTCCTTGGAGAAAATGCCCATTGTCTTCATGCGTTTTCTACGGTCGCCATGTCCTGTGATTGCAGCTATCACCTTTCTTTACATCTGCTCATCGTAAGGATATGTCAGATTAAATTGCTCATCCTCAAACCTGAGATGCTTCTTCACCTCCTTATGTTTTGCCCAGTCATCAACAGCCTGCATAGCTGTTGCCTTTAATATGCCACAGAATGGTTCAGGTTCTATGTAGCTGCTGCCTTGTTTGTGCACTCATTTCCACCAAGACCCTTTGTGAGCTCTGCCAGTTGTATTGTGAACTTGATGCATCCTAGACTAGCTTTGACCTGAACTCATACGAGCTCAGAGCTTTCAAATCTACCTGGCAGTCTGAATATATACAGATATGTATTATTTGTGTTAGATCTGTATTATCACTGACCAGTTGAGTCCAACATCCCGATGCGTACTGTGGACTATGGTCACTTTCAGAAATCAATGGAGGAGGTTGCTTATCATTAGGAACGGAATGTGTTAGAATCGAAGTTGAGTTTTTCATATAGTATGTTTGTGTTTCAACAATTAATTGACAATGTATTATCCTGCTCTAAAACTTGAGAATGGATGAACCGAAACAGCCATCTTGCAGTAATATTCTAATTACTGTGAAAATTAGAACATTGGAGACAGTACGTCACAATAATTATTTAAAGAAGCACCGTGTAGTTTCGTAATTAGACTTCAATAGTACTTTGTCTTATATAGTAAAAAGTATTTTTGTGACAGAACAGTTCGTCGATCAATAAATAAGTAACTTTGAGTCAGTAACACTAAACACTTCAAGTGTAAGACGTGTGTTCCTCGACTCATCAAAATGTCATTGTTTATTTTAACAGTTTATCGTTGCAAATAAGAGTGTGATGTTAAAGTTTTTAATAATTAATCGCCGTAAAATATTCTCTCTGTGAAAAGGTTATTACTAAGTCATTTTAATGAACATTGGTAAAATAGGAATGTACAAGAACTGGTAACTAGTTTCAAAATAGAAATGGTCTTTTATTAAAATCATATAGTGCTTATTTAGTTTTTCTTCATAAGGTTATGTGTTTAAGTTAATCTTAACCCTTTAAGGAGTATATTCAGTACAGCAAATTGCACTTAATAGCAAAAGAGAAATATTAATTCATTAATGCATAAAGTGTTTTTGTATTACAATTTTTGAATTTGTTCTTTAGTTCCCTTCTTTTAATCATAAATAGTAAGGGGAAAATAGTTTTAAAAATATTTCATGTTTACATTAGCTGTAAATAGATGTCCAATAAATCGGGCGCTATGCTCCTAAACTACCTGCGTTGTTAGAGCTATGTTCTGAGACTACCTTTTGCATAAAACCATTAGGAAATTATACGTACTGGTTAGTGCTCAAATGAATCATTAAATTTTTCACTGCAAATAATTTGTAAAATATAACAAGCTTTTATATCTTTATGAGGTGAAATAAAACTAACAGGTTCTATCACAAAAATAATAGTAATGTAAAAGTCTTCAGCTTATCACTTCTTCTTGTGATACTCCATAAAACACCTGGGGTGAAGTCCGACATTGCACTTCCCACAGGTGAACTTGGCCTTACCGGGACAATTTGCACATCTTCTTTCAGTAGAATTGGAAAGAGCCCCATGGTTTAGGTTGTCATATCGTACACACAACCAAAGTTACTCAAGTTTCACAAGACTGGCCAATGACTTTTTTACGACTTAAAAGTTTTCTACCGAGAAGTCAGGAGTTTCAAACAGTGACACCAAACAGGTAAACAAATATTGGCCACCATCATTTTTTTCTGGTTCATTCGAATTCTGTATGTAAACCATTAGGTCAACTCCTCCCTTACTTTTGTTACAAGAAGAAAATACTGACGGTTGTTGGACTTGGACATTTGTTTTTTCCTTTGACCCCTTTTTCAGCTTAGGCTACTTGCAGCCTGCAATAACAGAAAGTAGCCTACTCTAAATAAGCTTAGCATCAATATTGGTATTCTTTCAGTGGCGGCTCTTGAGTAAAATGCTGGGGGGGGCACACACCACCGGGGTGTTTGAACATTTTGTGTATTTTAGTGAGTTTTTAAGGCAATCTAGGTATTAAATTTGTGATGCCATATGTTTCTGAAATACTTATCATATGTAAATCTGAAACTCTACTTACATACCTTTAGTTATATTGCTTGTAGCAGAAAGTCCATCCTTCTTTCCGACTCACTAAATACGTCGCTCTGCGCATGCTCGGACGCCGTCCCAAGCCTACCATAAGTCACAAGCTTAGACGCGTCATAGCACCAGCAGCCCCCACCACTACCACTCTTCATATAACTGCATGGTAATGGATTGGGACGTTCTGGCCAGCATCCCACGGCTACAAATACAAACTTCTCGCGCTATTTTTTTCCTACATTTTCGATGTATGTGATTAAAAAAACACTTTGGTTAATTAGATGTATAATTATAATTGAATGGGTATTTAATTTTTTTTTCTTTTTCATATCATTTGGAGGGGCGGCGTCCGAGAGCCCTTATGGGCAAACCGCCACTGTATTCTTTTACACACCAATGGCAGTAATATTTGTAAGATGGAATAAAACAGACAAAATAATCATGGGACAAGGTGATATGATAATGGCATTCTAAATAGGCAAGACTTCAGGCCCGTTTTACCGAGTAGGCACGTGCCTAGGACGCTAGGCAATTGGCATTTTTGGAGGGGCGCAAAGAATGGAAAAACAAAAATTGCCGTGGTTGTGTCTGCATGCATCATTTATTGCGCCACTGTCGAAAGCCGACATCTGACCCAAATCACAGCCGCGCCCGGCGCTCCGCGCTGTACCTGACGTGTCACGTGTGCCAGCCACACAGCCCGCCTCGCGCCCCCTTACACCGCCACTGGTTGCTAAGCAACCACGCTCTTACCTGTGACGAACGTAGCTTTTCAGCTTTGAAAAGAGTGAAGTCAGAAATTAGATCGTCGATGGTTGATGAAAAGCTTAATGGCTTATTGTTGCTGTGCACCCAAAACGACATTACTTTAAAATTAGACTACAAAAACATTATTGACGACTTTGCAACACGGAAAACCAGAAAAAAAGCTATTGTATGAATCTGTAGTCAGTCTAGAGGTAAGCCAACAAACCAAAAATAATCCAAAGAAAATGTCAAAATGTGATTAAACGAATACTGTAAATAACGTAAATACTTCAAATGTAAAGAAGGGAGGGTGGGTGGTCCGTGATGTATGTTACACGCATTCCCACCGGAGGCCAGTAGATACCTCACGGCTACCGGTTGCCAGTCCGGGACACGGCGGGTCCATAGGTGGTGGATAATGGGAACGCTTTCGAAAAGAATCAGGATAATTTGTAAAGGAGAGTTAAGGGACATTAAGTCTAAAGTCCCTCCCGAACCAAAACTGGCATTTCATACTAAATCTAAATTTACGGGGTATAGGCGTTATGGTAGGGCTGGTGGGGGGGGGACGTTATCAACTGGCAGGGGTATGAAAAGGGGCGCTACTCTTTGTTGTGCCTAGGGCGCTGGCAGGGTGTAAAACGGGTCTGCAAGACTTGCTTATGAAGTCAGTGTGCATGACGCCCGTTATATCGGACGCATAAATAAACACATCTGTAGGTAGGACAAATAAACTCCTGAAGTTAAATATGGTATGTTGTACCATATGTCAAAGTAAGAAAATAATAAATGTTGTTATATATGTATTGGAAAACAAACTTACTCATCATGCGTAAGAACATAATAGTTGTTTGCCATTTTTAGAGCTGCAACAAAGAAGTTATATTTACAACTGCAGAACACATGCTAATTTGTTTCAGCAGAGTGTGTAGAGTCAAATAATACCAACCTTTGCTACTTAAAAACAAAATTCCCAACCTCAGAATTAAAATTCCCTTAATCCGATTTATCAGACGCTATGCATTAATGGTTTAACAGGCATTCTAGAACATCATGTACAAATATTACAAAAAGAGTGATGACATTCTAAAACATCATTTTGCTAGTTTCACCACTTTCATTCCTTTTTACAACACTTACCACGCAACTTCTAAGTGCAGCTGACAAGAAAATTCAACAGTTAAATTGTTTTTAAAGTTGGTGCAGACCTTTTTTTAGAGGTTTATTGTGGCTAAACTGTAAGACTTAAATAAACGGATTGCACCAATCGTAACAGATTGGCAAGATCTACAACTTCAGTCCTAGGACTTTTTGTAGTATCTTCAACGGATATATCTTAAATTGACCTAGAAACTTAAATTTACGTATTGTTTGTCCATTTTTTTATCTTCAACTTTCATCCAATTACTTTTTACTTTCTCCACCCTATATGTAGTATATGGAGAAAGTATTGTTTTCGTAAAAACGTTCGAATTTGAATTTTCAGTTGAATTATCTGTTTTGGTGCTCCCAGAACCCCAAAAAATTGTTTAGTGCAATTATCTGTGTTGGTGCTCCCTGAACCCAAAAATATTTTTAGTGGAATTTTTTGTTTTGGTGCTCCCTGAACCCAAAAAAGTGTTTTTAACGTGGTGTCTGTCTGTCAGTATGTATACACGACCAGAGGGGACACTATTGGTCCGATTTTCATGAAATTTGGTATGTAGGTACTAAACCCAAATATCTCCAGGCGTTTTTTTCATTTTTTGGAATTTTTAATTTTTAAGGGTAATTTACCCCTAAAAACCAATAAAAAATGACAAAAATGCAAATTTCTCAAAAATGGCTCTAACGATTTTGATCAAATTTTCAGTATTTATAGTGCTTAAGATGCCAAACAAAATGACACCATCCGCTTTAATCAAAACTTCGGCGTTTCATAATTATGGGGAAATGTTAAAAAATAAACAAGTTTATGTTGTCAATATAGCATCACGGCAACGGCCGCAAGGGATAGCACAATGGTAGAGAAGACGGCCAGTAATTCAAAGGTCGCGCGATCGAATCCCGCCTGGGACAATAACTTTTTTATACGATTGACGTAGGTAGAATATTATTTTTTTGTTTTGTTCTAAAACGTAGTAAATAAAATGATTAAAAACAATATTATTTTGACTACAGTAAGTTGGGAGAAAGTTTGTGTCAGTTAACTGATACCGTTTATTTCAAAACCCACTGGAGATTTAAATAAAGTAAGGATGTCCACTTGAAACAAAACATTGATGTTTATATTGATGTAATACATACCAACTTATATGACGATGTAATTCGATGCATCGATTAGTAAACATCGATCTTTATCAATGTAATTTGATGTATTCATTAGTAAACATGGATGTTTTTCAAACAGCAAATACTTTGGATTTACGATAAACAAGGTCTGTCTTAAGAGGAAAGTATTGAAATCAACTCCTACAAAAGCGAGTGTACGTCCGTACGTATATATGTATGTGACTGAGTAACATATAATACAACAGCTGATTTCAGCCATCATCTGTAATACTTAAATAAACCCAGAGTAGATTATACTTTGGGGTTATGATCATACAACTTATACAACTTCAATCATAACTTCTTGCAAAGTTGATTTTTTAAATATGAATTATACAACTAACGTATGCTATAATAGGTTATAATATTTGCTTTGAGGTTTTAAACTGTATACAAATAAACCTTTTATCATCAATATATTCGTTTATACAAATTTAAAGAAGAAAATAATTTATACAAGGGAAAAGAGATACCTATTTGTTTAACTTCGAAAACATTTGTATAACAAATTTGATTATTAATTTCTTCACTATAATATTATTAACTTCTAAATCGTTGATCTATCAATATGAAATAAAAAGCAATTAAAAGATAATATGTGTATCTTTCTTTAAATATATAATAACGTTTATAAATACAAATTTTTAACAAATAGGCCTACAGTTTTATAATCCTTATAATTGTACACATTTACCGAGTTAAAAATCCCCGTCAGCCTAGTGAGATAGGCCTAGATAAAGTCTGTTGTTTTTAAATAATATTTTTTTTAAATTATGTATTTCTGATGTGTAGGTATGTAATTAATCTGTTTGATTTTTCACAAGGCTTTACTAGTATTCAAATAATTTAAAAGCAAATGCAGCATATGCAGTAATTTTTAACACTTTCAGCACCAGGCTTAGTTTTGACTACTTTTACCAGCAGATAGGTCTGTTAATCAAAATTTTTCACGGTGGACCAGATAATTTGTTTTACTTATAATGCTTTAAAATTAAATAAAATGTAGTTTTGTACTAAAATATATATATATATACTGTATATATAAAATTGTAAACCGGGTTTATAACTGTGTATCAAAGTGATACAGTCTGCAGAAGTTTTTCCTAAAGTACCGTCACTTTATGTTTAGGTCAGGTCTAATTTCTTAAAGTACTTTCGTTAAGGTAGATTAGAATAGGGGTAAAATAAAACAATAAATGGTAATTCAAAAAATATCAGAATATTTAATTAAGCCTACAAATTAAATTGTGAAAACCTATAATCATATCAGAAATGGATAAACTGCAAAGTTCTTTTCACTTGGGCATCGTGCTTCTTAAAAAAACACTATAAACACTTAAATATATCTGGTCAAGAACTATACTTTAAGTGAACGTGAGGAGTTTTACAAAGTGCCTGTTTTCTTCCATATTCTTGAGATAGCTCAGAGTAGAACATGTTAAAGCATTCACATCAGTACTCATATCAAGCTGTAGATGTACTTCATTAGTCACAAACGAAGGGCTAATCAACCATGTCCATTCTAGAACCAAGAGAATCAGTTTTGAATACACTATGAGCGTTCACAACTGCAATATTTGTCAGAAGTTCAAACATAGCTTTTCTGTGCCATTTAACAACTTTTCTCAAGGTGCAATCTTGTCAGCTACATTGATAAATCCATTTGCAGCATTGTATTCAACTATTATATTAGGCTTGTTGACAATACCTCGTTTTGTAGGGACCTCATCTAATTGTGAAAGTTTTAGTTGTTAGAAATAAGACATCTCTTTTATCCTTCCATTTTCCTACAACTGCTTTTGTACTACTTTGTTTGGCAATCAATTCTCCCCTTTCCAGCTTTTTCTTCATTACCTTACTATTTCAGGTTTGTATATCCTTTTGCTACTCAGAGTGCCACTAAGGTGATTATTTTAGCATTGACTTTGTAAACCAACAAAACACTTGTATATAAAGTTCTCCTTCATTCAAATAGGTTGCATTCAGCTTTTAAAAGTTACAGCACTGCTATTAGTGGAGTTTTTTAGAACCCAATGACCCGATTTCTTTACCCAGATAACCAGATCTAACAGACATTGCATTCAATTATATGATAGCTGAGTATCCAAATTATACATAGAGCTTAGAACATGGGACTGCATGTGAGGCAATTCTATACACACGGTCCACTGGTAAGTTCAACTGTCTATCATATCGATACACATAGACTTAATTTAAAAAAAAAAAAACAACTGTATATATTGATGCGCATGGCGCTGAAAGATTTTTTTAAATTCAATGTTTTATATGACTATAAATTAGGTATAAATTTACCTGTTTGACGTCTATCAATCCTTTCTTTATTATTATAGTGACGACCGCGGTTTCGGTTTTACACCATCATCCGGTCACTTAAATATTACAACACATTTAAAATTTAAATTGTTAAAACCAAGTCACTCAATATTGAGGTTGTCACAAAAACACTTAACAACACAAACGAAAACACGAAACACTCAACGTACATATAATTATAAGATGTCCACATGTTGCCCGGGCGGAGGTCAGATATCGACTGAAGTTAAGTAAATTGGCTTGATGCAATGGTCTGTGCGGTAACCTTTGTATTTTTTATATTAATTAGGGTGTCAAACATAATGTTTGACTGAAAAGATTTTTTGTCATTTAAAAGGTGCTGTTTATCAGTTTGTGATGCTCTATAAATTGCAAATTCTTCCCAGGAATCCATATATCGACCTTTTTTACAAATATGTAATATGTTCATATCTGTATTGAAATTGCTGTGGCTATGAAGTTTATCCATTAAATGTTCTGCAAAATTAGACTTGGGGGGATTTACAACCTGTCTGTTTTTAGGTAAATGCTCTTTATACCTTTTTATAAAAGGGCGGCCTGTTTGACCTATGTAGAAACATGGACAATCCTTACACGAGAGTTGGTATATTCCCGTATTTTTTGTTAAGTCAAGTTCACTGTTGTTATGGTGTTTGCTAAGTAAACGTTCAAGCTTGTTGGTTGTCTTGAATGCAGTTATAATGTTGTGTTTTGACATTTCATTACGTACAGTGTTATTCAACGACGATCCATATTCTACGGAAACATATTTTTTCTTCTGTGCATTGACGTCCAATGTTTTGTTATTACGTTTTCGAATATGATTTTTAATGAGGTTGTCAATTAACGTGGTATTATAACCATTGGATATAGCGATATGTTTTATAATACCCAATTCTTGGTGATATTCTATTTTGTCAAGAGGAACGGATAAAAGGCGATGGACTAGGCTATTGTAAGCCGCAGTCTTTTGATTTATTGGATGGTGTGAAGACGAATGTATTGTTTGGTTGGTGGCGGTTGGCTTTCGGTATATATTAAATTGAATTTGGTTATCTTTCTTAAGCAGGGTAAGGTCCAAAAAATTTATTCTGTCGTTGGTTTCAATTTCCAACGTGAATTTGAGGTTAGGGTGAATACCATTTAGATAGTTATTCAATAGGTTGAGTTGTCGGTCGCTTCCATTGTATATTAGGATGGTATCATCAACGTATCTCTTATAAAATATAATGTTATTTTTGAATTTATTGGAAGTATTCCATAGATGCACATTCTCGAAATTATTCAAGAAGATTTCCGAAAGGATGCTCGATAACGGTGACCCCATAGCGAGGCCCTCGATTTGAGAATAAAAAAAGTTGTTGAATTGAAAGTAGTTCTGGTTAAGGACGGTGCGAATCAAAATTATTAGTTCGTCAATGGCTTTGTGAGGTAATTTAGAATACATTTTCAAATTATTATGTATAATGTCAACGGTTTCAATTATTGGAATGTTTGTATACATGTTTACAATATCGAAAGAGGCCAGCTTGTAGCCGGTTTTTAAGTTTATTGATTTTATGTCTTCAATGAGATCAAGGCTATTACGTAGGCTATGGTTGTTAGTGAAAACGAATTCTTGTTTCAATATGATATCTAAATATTTAGCCAGTTTATATGTTGGAGCTGAGGTAAAGTTAATTAATGGTCTGATAGGAACATCGGGCTTGTGTACTTTAGGTAAGCCCCTTAGGTAAGGTGCATGTGGATTAATCGTTTTTAGCGATCTTATCAAGTTGTCCGATAAGATGTTTTTGCTATTATTGATTACTTTATTTATTGCTTGGTTGTAGTTAGCAGTGGGGTCTTTTGTGAGTTTGTTTATATTATTATCGGCAATAAACTTGTTTATTTTCTTATTGTAATCTTCTGTGTACATTACGACTATAGAATTGCTTTTATCTGCCTTAGTAATTATTGCATCGTGAAGTTCCAATTTGTCATTAATTCCTGCCAATACCTGTCGCTCATTTTTAAATTGGTTGTTACGTTTATTGGTTGGGTTCTTTAAATCTTTTTTAATCTTATTATTTACTGCAACTCTGGCGGTGATTTGGGCTTCTGTTGACGGCAAAGTTTTTATAGCCGCTTCAACATGTATAACTTCAGATATTAAACTATTGTAACCTATTTTTGGGAAGTTATATTTTAACCCTTTGTCGAGCAAATTGAGTTCGTCTTTAGAAAAAGATACATCAGTGCAATTAAATGTTCGTGGATAAAAAGTATGGTCGGTATGGTAGTTATTATTTGCTAATGAATGCTTTTTAGCTAATAAAGATTTGAATTTGTTGTCGGTCACATTTTTCTTTTGTTTGATGACAAAGCCTATTTGTTTATTTATACTGTAAAAGACAGAATCAATTTGAGCAGGATGAATACAGTATAGCAATTCCAGATGTTGTTTATATAGTGCTTTGTTCAAAGTGTCTTTTTTGCGAAACAAGTTTTTAACTTCATTTTTAAGCCACAATTGTTCAGCCATCTTTTTGGTTTTAATAGCAGCATGTGAGTTGTTTTTAATCTTTATTTGGATGTAGTTGGGCACTATATCGTGCTCGACGCATTTTTTATTAAATTTGATATTTTGGATGGTTTTAAATAATTTAACTTTAATGTTTTTGTAATTAAGAGCAGCTTTCGCCTGACTGGCATTTAATTTCATTTTGTTATATAGCTCCCGGATTGATTTATTAATATGACTATAAATTAGGTATAAATTTACCTGTTTGACGTCTATCAATCCTTTCTTTATTATTATAGTGACGACCGCGGTTTCGGTTTTACACCATCATCCGGTCACTTAAATATTACAACACATTTTTAATATCAATGTTTTATTTTAAAATACTTCAGCTGGTGGAAGATTTTCGGTGTTGTCAATTTCCATAAAAGCTGATTCAATCTAGAATTAATTTCTACACAGACTCCTAAGATATTTTTTTTAAAGCAGAACATGTAGGGCCTATGGTATATTTTATTTAATATTTTAGAGTTTAATATTCCTTACCACCATAGATTTGAGATTATGATTACATCTTTAATGAGATTTGAGATCTTTAATGAGATCTTTTAAAGAGAAAATACAGAAATATTTAAATGTAAAAGAATGTATAGTCATTTAAAATACAGTATGACCATCATTTATAATATTTCAACTGCTGAACAGTTTTCAGTATTGGTATAACAATCAACTGTTTATTGAAAACGTAAGTGTCATGTAACTATAAGAATGAAGTTAATAAAGCAACATCAATAAATTGTAAAAATTCCAAAAACATCACATTTACATAACACTAATTAAACAAATTAGAATGAACAAACTAATGACAATGTGTTATATATACAGTTAGTGTTGCCAATGTCAACTTGATAATTTTCTGACAAAAATTAAAATTGAGAAAAAAATAGCAACAAATTCAGGACAGTTAGTAGGTTGATTCTTAAATCATTCAATGCATTGAATAAACATACGCTGAATACATTTGGGCAATTGTAATACATCGGAATGTTTTCGCTGCATCGGTATATATTAAAAGGGATTCATTATTATAAAACCTAATAAAGGATTAGAGGTAAGAAAAGATAACAACAATGTTTTTTAAAAAATGTATTAAATTAAGGAGGATTAATATGTTGTTCAACAATTAGAACATATTATGTAAACAAAAGATTACAAATGTTACATTTTCTAATTAAGTAATTTGCAACATTAAACATAAATAACTTTTATCAAAATAGGAAATACGCTAAGTAAAAACAAAAAGCCAGCAAACTTGTCAATACTGTACAATACATATAAATAATTACAATGCGTAAGTTTTTCTTCCGAAAGGCCAGTAAAAACATATATGTTACGATATTCTAAATAAAATTAAATCAGAAACAAAATGAGTAGATATTTAAAAACATTAATTAAATTGAAGTGAAGATTGAACAAGTTCCTGGGCAGTCATTTTTTATTTATAAATCACCAAAGGCCTTTGGAGAATCCACCTGGAGGTACACGTTGACGAGGCGCTGCAGCGGATTGCGTAGGCACTGATACAGAGCCATTCTCTATAGGTTGTTGTGGCTGTGGTGCTTCAGAAATTGTTGGTTCGGGTTTGTGATATCCGTTGGCATCTGCAAATTTTAAAACAAAAATTAAATGTTGTGGGAGTTTTACACAATTTCAAGCTTTATTGCACATGAAAAATTTAAATAGAGAATTCAGGCTTATACTGTAGATGTCAATTTTATAATTGATCTTTTTGATTTTACACAGAGACATTGGCTATGAAACAATTCATCTTAGTATTATGCTGGTCCTCGCCTTCTAGTCTTACTACAGATAATAAATAAAGAGATAATGTATTGAAAGAGTTATACAAAATATATTGTCTCCTCTTTCTAGAAATCATTGAAAAGTACTCTGGCTTAGTGTTAATATAAATAATTGTTGTTTAATGTGACTAATAAAATTAAATTGAAATAGGTTTATTAATTTCTGAAATAAATTGTCGGCTATTAAAAATGTAAGCTCTAAACACTGCAATATTTAGAATTTAAAATTATAGTACATATTTTTTTTTTTTTATTAAAAAAGAGTATATCGTCGCCTTTTAGCTAAGCGACAGTATATTGTGTGAATTCAAAATACTACGACATTATAAAAGATGAAAATAAATTGATTTCACACAATAAATGCAAATTAAAACTCTTCCAATCAGGTATTCTTACAAATTCAAGATTTTTTTCCAATAAATCTCACTATTGTGAAAACATTTTCTTTACTAGTAAGCTCGTATGAACTCACTGAGAACTACAGTTTTGCGTTGATACATCAAACCTAGATAAGTCTAAAACAATTCTTTACAGTTTACTCCACAAACATCCTCATTAAATCTAATGTGATATTAGTCTAGTCGTTTATTTATAGTAGATTTTCTTTCAACTGCCCACCTTCCAGGCTTTCATTTGCAAGTTCGATTGTCTCTTAGATTTCTTTATTATATTATAAAATCGTGGGCAACGTATTCAAGAAAACAATAAAATACAAAAGAAAGTCGTCTCTAATACTCAGATTTTCAAATAGAGTTTTTTAGTGTGTATTTTATTTTATGAATACGGTTTCGTATTAGTTCATACAATTTTTATTATAAAAGTGAATCTGTTTAGTAATAGGCTACATTTTCATAATAGATTCGTTTTGAGTAAGTGTTGTGTATTACTATTAAAACTTGTAATTTGACGTGTAACTGTTATTTCATACACTTTACTTGTCTCTTTCAACTTAATAAACAGAAATTTAACAAAGTTTTTTTCTATCTAGATTAGAAACTGAGTCTAGAGTATAAACTTAAATATTTTTAGATTTTACAGAATAAATGTTTACTGTCTGTTACAAATTTGTGAATTGTTTTATGTAATTTCTACTAAATAAACTGTGTGTTTATAAACTGTATTTTAAGTTCTGTGCAATCATTGTCAATGTATTTCATCTGGTTATCCAGTCTTGTTTCCGAATTTTGTTGTGATCCCTATAGCAAATATGTTTAGAAGATAATAAAAACTATATAATTAGGCCGTAACAATATTGATACGGTACTGTAATAATGATTTTTGAAAATATATATATAATTTAAAGTATTTTTACAACCTGCTGTTTTAAGGAGAAAAACAAATTTGATCATCAACAAACAATATTTATACAAAGAATGCATACAAAGTAAAAAGCACATGCTTGTCTTACAAATTCTACTTATTAAAACCAATCATTAAAAGTTTCTAGAAAAAGCACAATACACAAAAGCTAAGAAATACAAATTGTTGACAAAAGAAAACAATAATTTTATAATGCACACTAAAGCAGTAAAATTAAACCAGCATTTTTGGTACTACAAAGTAAAAGCATGCTTTTCATACAATCACAAAAACACATGATCTAATAGTTCAAATTTTAATGAGAACACTACCCATGCAAATGACTATGGTACTGTATCTGGGAGTGTAAAATAATGTGCAATACTTTTAAATCTACACTAAAAAGCACAAGTAAATTTATTAAAAACCATCTACACTGGATTCCACGTTCACCGTGCAGTACAGAGCGCCCATAAGCCATGTTATCCATACGACAGTCTCAGCTGAACCAGCCAACATAAATACATCAACTCCCATGCAACGCTCAGTCAGTTGACGCAAACCGCATGACAATAAACGTGATGTTCGCTGTAATGGTAGTAGCACGTCTATTCTTCCGTAAGGCCTATACTGCACGGTGAACGTGGAATCGAGTGTAGACTAACTCTTAAATAATCTGAAAGAAAGTTATTAATTAGCCGATACATGCCCAAAGAGCAATTCAAGAAAATTACCGCGATGCACACAGTATACAAATTGGCCACTTATCACAATACATAAGGCTAATAGTTGAAATTTGTTAAATGACTTTAAAGTAATACATCAAATTTTTATTTGTATTGAAAGTGTATTTGTCGCGTGTATTGTAATAATACGTAGCATAGAGAACCAGTAAACGCTCGCGTATTATACTGTAAATAATCTGAACACATTTGAATATTTATTGAATTATTGTTAAAGAAATAAAGCTAACGGACGAAATCAACTGTTATATGTTTGAATCGTTTATTGATTTCAATATTTTGGTTACTTACTTCTTTAAAAGAAACTACTTAGGCCTACAAACAACAAACTATATCCTTCTAAGTCTATGCCATTAGAGATTTTAAACATGGTCAAAATGTACAGAGCCTATAATTTATTATTTTACTCAAAGACCTGGAATACATTTTGGAAAACAAAACATCATACATGTTACACTCATAAATACATTCACTCAATTTTTCATCGTCAGTCGACCTATATTTATAAATAAATAGAAGTTCAAACTTGTATGATAAATAGCAATAATTGAGAACAAGAGTCTAAGTTAGTGATAGTTTAAAATAATATAGTTTTTATGTTTGTGGGCCTAATTAGGTTCTTAGCTGTTAATAATCAAGTAAACAAAAAGGACTGTAAAAATTACATACATTTCAAACGATTTCTAATCTCATATCCGATCATATAATATATCAAATGCAAAGAGAACAATGAATAAAATCAACTGTTTCTAAAACCTAAGACGTTTTAATTATAACCCACGAGAGACTAATTTTTTTAAACATTGTAACTGAATTGAAAACAATTTCTTACATTGCCCATTTTTAATTTTACAAAATCGTTGTATCAATTTGAATGTTACAGGTTTGTACAATACTTTTTTAAACCCTGAGTTCAATACTGTTTTGTTTATTGGTCTTATCGACTTATTGTCGTAAGGTCATCTTTGCCTTCATATTTCACAATTTTATGTCCCTTAAAAACTATTATTGGGAGTAAAAACATATCAAACTTGAAAGCATACTGTACAATGTACATGGTTCTGAAGATGGTAATTGTGCAGGACAACGTGACCATAAAAGGTGGGATTTTCATATTCTGAAGTACACATGAAACTGTGTCTGAATAATCAAACCATTTCTATGGCAGACAAATATTATTAAAATTAGGAGAAAAAGAAAACTCTCGGAATACAGATTAAATTCAGCCACTTTCGGTGTTTGCACTAAAGAAAAACTGAAGAGTTTACAGACATCAGAAATTAAATAATAACAATCACAAACATAATATAACACATAAAATAATGGAAAATTTATGTGAAACATGTTTGTTTATCTTAATAAACATGGAATGGTAACAATTCAGCATTGAAAGTTGAAACCAATAAAAATACATTTGATGGAATCTGACAAAAGAAGGAACACCAATATTGAAAACACTGTCAAATAGAACAGAATCGCAACCTTCCAAAAAACCTGAACTAACTTAAATTCTCCAATTGCAACATATTTTCAG
>JAGFPH010000453.1:96315-136127 GCA_018207615.1 Philaenus spumarius
AACCTGAACTAACTTAAATTCTCCAATTGCAACATATTTTCAGTTTGAAAACATATGTGAGTTGGTAGCATATATCTTATTTTCCAAAAAATCTGGAAATGCTGTTATATCTATCCGCTCAGCTGAAAGTTTAGTATGTTAATTCAACTATTCAAAATTTTCTTTTGTTGTTTGTTCTTTTATACTTGTTAATATTTGCTGCAGTCAATAAAGTGTGCCATTTCATTATATTTAAAGGAAAAAGTGAAGTTTGGTTTCTTTCCGTTCGAAATGATTGTCACGCACATCTCCACCAGTAACCCAGTAGCTACTCTTAGACCTCGATGCATCGGCTGATTCTGAATATTTTAATTCGGTTATTATTTAAATAAAAAGTCATGGACATTTAAAGCGGACTGTTTTTGGCTATATTCGTAACCATGACAGACCAAGCAGTGTTTTAAAGTCAGCTCCTCTACAACTGAGTTTAAAAATAAGTTTTAAAGTACAGTACTACTGCAAGGCTCTCAATTATTACAGTGCTCTTGAAAAATACTTGGGGAAACACTTCACAAACAAAGCTATAAAATCCCCTACAATACAATTTGCAGGTTTCTGTGAAGAAAAGTAAAAATAACGGCTTCAATCGCAATTATAATGGAAAATAAATATGTGAAATATCATTTAGTAACTGTCCAAAAAATATATAGGGCTAACGTGAAGTTGTTCCAAAGAATGTTTAAGGAGGACATTCCATTGGCCCAACAGGTAATCAATTTGCCAAACAGACTGCCGATAACAACTCAAGTACATAACAATTTGAAGTATAAAGGCATTTTGAACATGGCAATGCTTAATTTTTATGAGAATATAGTACTTGGATTGTACATTAGTAAAGCGATGATAACCATCCAGGTTTTTTGCCTTTAAAAGAAAAAAAAAATGTACATTAGTATCACAGTGACACGTGCGTTTTAATTTGAATTTCATGTGTGACTATTACGTGTAAAGTGTATTTGTGTGAATGTGCTACAATCTTTTCAGATTTATTATTTTTTTAAGACGAAAAACATATCTTCTAAAACTACGACTAGATGTCAGGAGACGGACCAAACTAAGGTAATACGAGGTGTATTCATCAAGTAACAGGAATTTTGTAATATTGCGAGTTCTATTAGTCCAAATCACAGGATTTTTTCGAGGTGGTAAACATGTCTGAAAAGTATATGTACATTGTACATTGATGGATAAATGGGCTGTTTTAGTCAGTTGTTAAAAAGGTTACATGTGTTTCGGTACGATCGGCAATTATTAATTTCTTTAAAAAATGGATCAGAGAATTTCCATTAAATCTTGTTATACAAATGGAATAAAGTGCAGCAATGTTTTGAAATGTATATTGTTTTTGGTGAGTATGTTATGAATAACACAAAGGTTTAAGAGTGGCATAAGCTTTTCCAAGGACGTGAAGACGTTAAAAATGACAAGCACAATAAACACTCTCCAGCACATCACAACCGATGAAAAGGTGGAAAAAATGAAAGAAATGATTAATGATTATGAACAATCGACGAATAAGTAAAGTCGCTGATGATGTTAGCATATCAATTGACATACTATGAAATTTTTTCGAATGTTTTGGTTATGAAACGTGTGGCAGAAAAATTTGTTTCAAAATTGTTAAATATCGTACAAAAACAGTGGCGAATGGAAGTCAACAACGATGCAGAACTAGTGAAACATGTAAAAAAAAAAGTGATTGAAACATGGGCTTACGGATATGACATTGAAACATATCGTCTCAATTGAGGCATTCTGGATCGCCAAGATAAAAAAGAAAAAAAACTTAACAAGTGCAATTGAATGTGAAGGTTATATAAACTCACTGAGTTCTTTGAATTTACCCGTATTGCCGTATTGTGCATAAGGACTTCTTGCCACAAGGTCAAACTATGGATAAAGAATGCTAACTACAAGTTCAATGCCGTTTGTTGAAGCAATCCGAAAAAACACCCGTATTTGTGGCGAAAAAATTCATGACTTTTGCACCATGATAATGCACTTGCTCACCCTTCTAACTGCTTGATCATGCATTTTTGGTCAGAAGTAATGTTACCCCAGCCTTTACCATTGTGACTGTTTTTGTTCCCAAAAAATAAAGAAACCTTATAGAGAACTCGTTTTGCAAGCATAGATGAGATTAAAAGCGCATCACAGAGAGAATTTAGCGATATCCCAAAGAATAAGTTCCATAAAGTGTTTCGGGGATTGAAAGAAGCAATGGTATAAGTGTATATCTAATGGGGATTATTTTGAAGAGGATAACATTAATGTAGACAAATAAGTAAAACAAAATTTTTTTAAATATAAACACACCTACAAAAATCAAATAAATGTGTTTCTGTTTCAGTGTTTTGTGAATAACAATAAATATTAAGTGTTTTTGTAAAGTAACAAAGGTAAAACTGTGATTAAATTGAAAATGGCTACATAGCTGAAAATTCCTTTGTTACACAACAATATTGAAGACGGTAAGACATGTATAATAGACGATATAAATACTCGGAATAGTGACAACTCATAGTTAATGTGATAAACCGTTGGTATGTGCCAATGATACAAAATTTCACCTTGATTTGAAACATTTATATTGAATTTATATATATGATAAGTGTTCTACTTTTCGTCTATTTGAAGCAAAAAAAGGAAAATATTAATATTCAAGCATACTGTAAAATGAGCCATAACAGTCCATAGTATAATATTCTAAGAGTAAATGATGTGTGACTGCAGAAGTAAATTTTGTTTAACATGTTCCGTAAACACGTTCATTTAACATTATGATTTGTCCGAGAAGAATAGATTTAATACATCACCAATCTAGGCAGAGTCAAATTGAATTTATTAAATTTTAAGCCAGCCATTTCCGATAAGCATTTCCTTTGTATAATCAAAGACCACTTGAGTAGGTTGTAGCACTTGAGGCTCATTATAGATGCCAGCTATTGCAGACAGGCCACTTTAAATGGTTAATGCAAGCTAAGAAATCGGAGACAATGAATAGAATATTTCAGTCTCAATCTTATGCTGTGCAAATTGATTGAACTTATTTACTTTTATAGCACAAATATTATTCAATCTTAACTTAACTTGATCTTAATATTATTTTTTATTAACTTGTATAATGAATTAGAAATTTATCTTGGAATTTGTTTGAAGTAGTAATTTTTTGAATGACCTGCATCCAGCGCAGCTTATCTATTCATGAATCAAGAATCGTGTAAAAGCAAATAGAGGAGATGAGTTTAGGATTTATAACATACTTCACTATGTAACATCGTGCTAAAAATGTTACATGTACTAGTAAGCCCCCATGAAAAATCACAGGCAGATTGATTTGACGCACATCAGAAAAACTATAATTTTTATTTGACTTGATAGTGTAACAAAAGTTCTAAGTCAGAAAGCAGACATGACAGAAAAGGTGTCGCATTTAATAATTTAATTAAAGACCTGAAATAAATTTTGGAAAACAAAAGATCGCAGCCTACATTTTAATAAAAGGGCTACTTAAATCAATTATTTTAAACAAAAATATATTAAGCACAGTAGAGCGTCCATAATCCGAACGTCAATAATCCCAAACGTCAAAAATCCGAATGCGTTCTGAGTCAGCCCCTGCAAAAATTTCGTTTTTGTTTTTGCAAATTTAAATTATTGCGTCGTTAAAAATTTCACAAAAATCTTCATCGCAGGTTGACATTATTATCTTTTTGTAAACTCTTGCTCTCACACGCCCTTACAACAGACTGGCTGTCAGTATTTTCTCTGTCACGCTAATAATCTGCTTTAGCGTTAGCAGTAAACATACAGAAAGTTAATTCATTTCTCTTTGTGTAATCATTATAACAGTGTGTTGTACATACAATAATGTACTATACGGGTTTTTTTAAATTTTTCGTTTGTCTTAACATTTGAACAAGTGAACTTTGAATTATGTACTGTATTGTAATTGAGAGTTAGTTACATGTGTAATCGTGTTGGCCCTACTGTGTACGTGCAGGTTCTTCTAAATCATAATATGTAAGTAGTCTTACATATTGTATTGTAATTACATCACTACTTGTACTGTTTAACCACTTTAATCGATTAAAGGGCATATATTTTAGCCTAAATGGCATTTTTATGTTTGTTTTCAAAAATCCGAACAAATTGATAGTTCGAACTCCTCTCGCTCCCAATTAGTTCGGATTTTTGACGCTCTACTGTACAGTCATTTAGGCAAAACTATATTATAGTGCTTTTTAAAATTCACTCAAGTTTTCATCATCAGTAGACCTATATTTGCCAATTAACAAAGCTCAAACTTTTCATGATTCTATTATCCTATAATATAGCAATAATTGAAACTGTTAGGCCAAGACAGACCATGCGCATGCGCTATCCGTACAGGTTAGGAAGCTGACATGATAAAAAGAATCTGAAGTACTATAGCTGATGGACGAAATCAGCTGTTATATGTCAAAAAATAAATCAAACAATACAACCTTGCGCATGCGCTATACCGTTTTGTTACTCATGGACTTGACATTCAAAACCAATCATATGCCAATAAATTTCTTTAAAAATATTGAACATATTATCACAAATATTTTATCAAACACAGCTACTGAAAAAATGAAAACATGCTTGCAAACACTCACTACACAAACATTTATATTTACTATTGGATGTTCTAGTGCAAAAAATGGCAACTAATTTTAGCATTGCGCCAATTTAATTAATGTTGGTTCTGTACTAGAATGTTGGTTTAATTAATGTAGAAAAGTTATAAGTACTGTATAGGCTACTTCATACCAAAACAGTATTGAATAAAGGTAATTAATTTAATAAGATACTGTACGATCTCTTGTACAAGATGTTAGGAAGTAATCAACCAACTTAACAAGCATAATACTATCACTGAAATAATGTGTTTTTATACGCCAGTTAGATATTTTTTCAAGTTATATCTAGCAAAAGAAACCGCCTCGATCCTAGCTCCAATAATTTCCAAGGAAAATACAACCTTGCAAATGCTTTGTTATAATAACTGTGCAACCCAAAGTCCAGTACTTGGGAATTCCAGAGGGCTTAGAACTTTACTGTTTTTATACTAATTCCTACTATGTTTTATAACTTAGATTGAGTGACCACTGGATGAAACTCTTGTAAAAAATAACAAATGTATCATCTTTAACATTTTATGTTATTTAAATGGGGAAAAATTATAACTTTGATTGGCCATTATGTTGGATAGAGTCAACATATAGACCTCCGGTTTGCGCCAATCTTCTTCTTTTATCAAGGCCTTTAAAATGAGGTGTCACTCAATAGCGGTTCTCATTTAAAATTTTCGACTTAATCCCAAAAAAACCCATTTTTGGGGGAAGGGTTGAAATTTACGTTACACCAAAAAACTCCATTTTTGGTCATGTTAACAATCACCAAAGCAAATCTATCTATTTCCATTAATAAAAAAAAAACAATGGGGAGGGGGACTTTTAAGACACCTGGTATATATATTTAAATAACAAATTCCATATCTTAAAAATGGAAATTTTACACAAAACGACAAACAAAATAACAACACTCACAACATTTATTTCTTACTCCCGAAACTTATTTCTAACCTTACCTAATTTTTCAGGAGTGCGAGTTATTTCAGATGTCTCTGGCTCTTTAGAAGTAGGTGTCGTACATCCTTTTAAATAAAATAACAGTATCATGCACATGCAATAAGCAAACAAAAAGCCAGTAGGCAAGCAATCATGCAATACGGTCTCAAAGGAATGAAACATTGCTCAAAACACCTAATATGTAGCAAAATAGCATCCTAGAAATTACCTTTTCATCCACCAGTTTTATGAAATATATAAAAAGGTAAATTACATGTTTCAACTCTACAAAGTTAATAAAATAATTTTACTATCACTTTCATGTTATTGCAATTTTTATGTTATCAAATATATGTTATGTTTATTCTATAGACAACTTATAACATTTTTTTATGCTGACCCTTTTTTACTACTTTTGCAACTGCAGCACAACCTTTTTTTCATTGATATCGCTTTTAACATACTCAGAAAGGTATTCAAAACTTTCTTTTACTACACCCTTGCCCTATCGGTCAGCAATGTTACTACTACAACAAGTGTTAAATATAATACTTTTGCATATATCAAAATTTATAACTTTTGTAGCAGAACAATTTGAAATTGATAATCTGTTGATCAGCTAAATATTACTGCCAATCAACATGAAAAACGTTTCTGCAAAATTGGTCCCAAAAAACCTCACTGTTGAATGCAAACACAAAAGGGTGGAAGTATGCCGTGATCTTCTATGGCAAATTGAAAATGATCCTGATTTTCTAAAAATTGTCATTACTAGTGACAATCTTGGATATTTGAGAACAACCCAGAAACAAAATGCAGAGCAAGGTGTGGCACACTTCAAACTCACCACACTAAAAAGGCAAAAAATGAGCAAATCAATACCATGCTAATTTATTTCTTCGATAGTATGGCGTTGTCCACAAGGAGTTTTTTGCCTACAGGACCGATTGTAGATCAATATGTTTACTGAGAAATTCTTGAAAAACTGTGTAAACGAGTTGCCCGCGTGAGGCCAGCCATAAAAAAACAACTTGATGCTGCATAATGACATGACGATACACCTTGTCACTCTCAATGAGTTTTTGGCCAAGAAAAACATTCATGTAGTTCCTCAACCACCTTATTTTCCTGACATGAGTCCCTGTTCCCGAATTTATAAAGACACCATTCTGAATAGTAGAAAATTTGTTTTCAAATTTAACCGACCAGTTAGAATATTCCGGTTTCTGAGTTTCAACGCTCTTAAGGTGAGTGGGAAAACCGTTTAAAGTGTTGCGTGGCTTCCCAAGGGAACTATTTCGAAGGTGATATAGTCCATGTTTAATTGTATTGTAAATAAAAAGATTTTCTAAACCAGTCTCATTTTACTTTATTTACAGACCTTGTATGTCGGAATTAATACAGAATAAAATAATTTTATAATGACCGATTTGGTCGGTTTGTTTTGATTGGTCACTCAATCAATAAACTATTTACAAGTTGTTATAAGTTCTGTACTCATTGACCTAGAATAGTCCAACAGACCACTATTATGATGTCACATATGCAGGGACGGATTCGGACGTTAAATAATTTCTCGAGCTTTAAAAGCATTTAATTTACAAAAAGTAAAAGTAGAACACTTTTATCCTTTTATTTAAAAAAGTTTAAAATAGCTTTTGCGCAAACCACCAGGAACAAAACTATTTAAACCAAAGCCACGTCAAACCATAAAATCTTTTCACAGCAACAGACACTGACTGGCATAATATTGTCGCAGCAACTTATTACAACTCAAAAAGATCGCACCTATGATTTCCCTTCCCTACTGCTTGGTATATCTCACCTTGAGTACTACTCGCACTGATCCCTGTACTAATTTGCATACGAACCACGGTATTACTGACTCACAGTACATGGTTTACTATCGCTCTTTTTTATGAAACTATACACAATACTTAAGAATTTTTAAATACTGAAAATGTTTGCCATAGCGAACCCTGTCCAACCCCAACCATAGGTACTATGCAACCTTCAGTTCCTTCTCTACTCCATATTTTTAAGAACCATTTAGCAAGGTCAATGGCATTCTGATTATGTTAATAGTTTATCTAAAACATTTTTAATCTATATTTTGTAAAATAATTTGATTTAATATGTCATGAGGTCGCAGATATGATGCAAAAATTTATCAATAATGTGCACCAAAAGGCTAGGAAAGATTAAAAAATGTGACAACTGACATCATTTTAAGAATTTTATAAACATAATACATTTTTTATACAGGTTTCAAGGAATTGCTCAGAACGTTTTTGCGCAAATTAAGACTCATTTTTGTATTGCTTACAATTATTAGAATTTTTCTTACACTGTTCTCCTCTCATCTCATATACATAAAAAATGTCTAGCAATTAAGTAAAATAGGTTTTCTTGTGCTTTTTTATTTCTATTCCTAAATTGTATTTAAAACCGTATATTTAAAGCCAACATTATCAATAACTTTACCAGTGACTTCTTTTGTTGAAAATAAACTAATATAGTCTAATGTCAAGTTGCAAAGTATCGTCGCTTATCAAACAACACCAGATACTAATAGTTTAGTAACTTTACAGAAAGGACAAAAAACTGCTTATTTTCAAGTACATACATATAACGTGTATTTAATATAATGCTATTTTTAGTTTTAAAACAAAATTTTGGGTAATTTATTTACTATCGAAGTTAATAAATTTACTATGTTAGTTAGGCTGTATTGGTCCTTTATCAAGTTACAAATAGGCAGTTTTGGATCTTAAACAATTATAGATAGGCAGTATTGGCCTGTAAATAATTGTAGTTCTAGGCAGTTTTGTCTTTATACACCCTTAGTAGTTCAGCAGCTTTTTTTTTTTACAAAAGTCTGTAACCAAGCGGTATTGTTGCTTGACAGTCTGCTATGTGTATTTAGGTGGTTCTGCTATTATGCAATAGGATTTCTGCCATAAACATTGTATTAGTCGATGTGAAACGTCCGAATACAATGGAAACAAAAAGTAAATTTTGTTAAAAATGTCAGTTAGGCGGTATTGTTTGCCAAGCGAAGATATGTCACAAATTGAGTACATACACCCTTAAAATATTTGCTTCTTGAAAATTTACTAAAGTTAGCCATTCACGGTCCGATTCAATGTCTGATGTAGGAGCGTGAATTGGTTTGATGGACGATTAGTTACATGATTGGACAAATCGGAATCCCAGACCAGACTACCAGATGATCCGACTTCTGACGGAATCGGACTGTAAGGCCCCCTATACTTTTTACTTCTATAATAATGGATAATAAAGGGTTTTTGGAATTTATTGAATTGTACTGGGAGAATAGGTGTTTGTGGACACAAGTGATGCAATTTATACAAGCTGACATGTTTGTGAGCAACTTCGATTCACAATAGTTGAAAAATAATTTCTTACCTATTGAAAAATATAAGTGAATGTTTACTACACTGAAAAAATGTACGCAGTTGTCTACTATATTTAAAAATATAGGTGATTGTTTAGTATACTGAAAAAATATAGATGATCGTTTAGTATACTGAAAAGGTATAGCGTAGGTGATTGTTTAGTATACTGAAAAATGTAGGCGATTGAAAGTATACTGACAAAATATAGGGGATTGTTTAGTATAGTGAAAAATGCAGGTGATTGTTTACTACAATGAAAAAAATAAAGGCGGTTGTCTACTATATTTAAAAATATAGGTGATTGTTAGTATACTGACAAAATATAGGGGATTGTTTAGTCTAATTATTTGCATATAGTAATTGCTGGACATTTTGATACAACTACCACGATTTACAAGGAAAGAAGACTGAATTGGAAACGTTAGTTGGATCGTGAGTGATGAAACGCATCCAACTTGCAGTCCAACTCGGTCGTCCTACAAATCGGACCGTGAATGGATAGCTTTAGCTTTGAAAAACCACGCAAATAAACCAAAGTAAAATATTATAAATAGGTAGTATTTTACTATATCTTTACGTTTAACAATTCAATTTAATGAAACATTCAAAAATATTTGATAGAATAAAACTTGAACACGGATTATTGCAACTAAGACGTTTATTTACTCAAATGCCATCTTCATTGATGCATGAGCTAAAAAATAATCAAACAATAACTAAATGAGTCAAATTTGAGTTACGAAAAATTAGTTCTTTATGAGTCAAAAATATGTTTCTAATTCAGCCAGTTGTCACGGAGTTGTGCATACACCAATAACCACAGCATATCTACAATTACATATATACTTACTGCTGTAAATAATTACTTTATATACAATATATATACACAATAAAAGCACAAATACCTTCTAGAAACCATCTCAATGTTTATCTTAAAATTTTATAGCTTACTACATTATTATTAAATGTATTTTTAATATACGATAGCAGGCACTGCAGGCAGTAGTAAAAGTTTCAAAAACATATCAAACATATATACAGTATGATTCTTTTGAAAACACCTTGCTACACTCTAAAATGTTATTTTTCTAATTTAAATTATTTAAAAGACAGAAAGAGACATCCAAAATCTGTTCTTCGGACAATTATCTACTGTCAAAAGGAACCTTAAAAAACACATTTAAAATTATTAAATATATTTTAATAAAAACTTCAGAACTTTTAAAAATCTGTTGATTTATTTTAAGGCATCAAATTAAAAAAAGTTATATCAGGTTTGAAAAAAGACCTATTCAAGATCACAAATTGTATTTGTCCCCACTTACATGTCTGGAGAGATACTCTAAAAAAAGTAGATTAAAAGTTTCTTCAGTTCTGCCACAGATAGGCCTACTATACAGATGTCCAACTGAAATAAGAAAATGTTTAATGGATTTGAGTGCAAGAGTCCATTACAGTCAAGTTTGGACGGCTACTCCCGCATACTGTTTGATCTGAAAATACTTCTTAGTTGTAAAAAAACAGTCGCTCTTCATAGGCTAGGCTATATAGTGGTGTTTGTTAATGAATGTACAAACAGTGAGGTGGTTTCAGGAAAAGCATGCACTGTAACTTACCTTCTGAAGAACCGATACCATTATCCGGCAAGACTTGAGCCAAGACAGTGTCATCCTTTACAGTTTTTTTGGATGAAGCTAAACTCTGTTTGGCTGCAGGAGGAGAATTATCTCCTCCTAAAACAATGTTACTCTTGTACCTATCTTTGTTCTTAGCTGCTGAGCTAAATCTAGGTTCGGTTTCGGTTTGACCGAAAAGCTTGTCACGGGAAACAGTTTCATTACCAGCTTTTGATTTGACCGGCGCTGGTTCGTCATGACTCAGAAACAATGAAGACTGTTGTGGTTGTGCTCTAGCTTTGCGGGGCTCTTGCTGCTCTGCTGCGCCAAAAATGTCGCTGCTTCCACCGCCTGGAGGTTTCAGGACCCTGGGAAGAAAAAAGATACGTTAATAAAATCAAACTAAACAAATATATGGTTTTACATTTTAGGAACAGCTTATCCAAATTTATATTTAACAGTACAAAACATACAAATATGATTAAAATTTCAACTCAAATGCTACATTGGATAAGTTTTTTAGACATCAGTTAAAAGTTACAAAATAACGTATAGTATTCAAACAAACCAACCCAAATTGTACTTAACTATTCCAAACTTATTCCAACAAATACTAAACCATTTTATTAACTATTTAATAAAGTTATAAACAGATACTTAACAATATTAACAATGATTCAATTTAGACACTCATAACTGCCTATGTATAGATGCAAAGATCGAACAAATACAACAATTAATTGTGGAAAGTAAGCTTAGAAAATAATTTTAAGCTTATTAAAAGCTTAAATACCAAATAGCGTTTTTGGTATTTTTTTAAAAACGCTATTTGAACAATTGCGGGTTTTAAATGGATTTAGAATGAGCAATGGCCGCATAACCTACCGCCGCTATAGGGAGTCGCAGGTTGCTTCCTGTTTTACTAGAGCCGACCCTTAAATAGGAATTATTTTTTAGGGTTTATGCAAAGAATAAAAAGTTTAAAATTGCATGTAAAATCAGACAACGTAATACAAAATGGAGGTTTTTGTCAAAGTTTTTTTAGTTGGCCGCCTTATTGGGAAAATGGCTGATGTTATCACAATTTGAAAAAATCAAGTTATTCAAAATAGAAAATCCTTACTTGGATATATCTGATATTGATTTGTCACAATGTATAAAATAATATATCACTAATAATATTATATATATTTAGGTAAGCTATATGTGCCCAAAATGTCGGCAGATAGTACTGTACTTTCTCAAAAACTACCAAACTAAATTTTAGGTTTTACATCTAATAATTCACAATAATTAATCGTGTACCATCAAGAAATATACAATACTTTACTCTTTATAACCATCACTAAAATAACTACTGATTCATATGTGTATGCATATTTATCAAAACGTAAGTATTTTTAGTCATGGGCTCTAGAACTTTAAATAAAACCAAGGCACTAGGTTTGGTTTTAAGTGAAAACTAAAATAATTAAATTTTATCAAGACGAATGTCTTAGAATATAAATTACAAAATACGTTTCATTTTACAAAAACCGTACTCATATTTTAATTCTCTTACTCCTATGCCATTTGTACCATTATTTACCAACATAAAGGGTTATATAATCTACAGTCTATATACTAATTAACTCAACCCTAACCTTTGATGAGAAGGCG
Source organism: Philaenus spumarius (assembly GCA_018207615.1). NCBI lineage: Eukaryota > Metazoa > Arthropoda > Insecta > Hemiptera > Aphrophoridae > Philaenus > Philaenus spumarius. The sequence continues at coordinate 108,646 of JAGFPH010000453.1, forward strand.
AGCCATTGAATGAGGCTCCAAAGAGGTCATGACAGTCGCCACCTGGTGGTTTCATATTTCTGCAGCAAAACACTCTCCTTTACACTAATGTACTGCACTTACTGTATTTTGTTAATAAACTTGCATGCAGCTAAAGCTCAGGCCATTGACCCACAAGACACATGCATAACTTCTTTGCCATATTAGGAACTGAATAACAGGTTCTGTCTTCCCTAATGCAAAGGTGACTAAATTATTTGGAAATAAGTCTTACATTATGTTATGTTGGGTGTTTCCCAGGGTCAAAGCTTGTGTCAGGAGAAAAATTAGTTGAAAAAGTTATTTGTTTATCTCCAATAAATTAAAATTAGATTTTTTTCCAAATTTGTCTTTATTTCTCAAACCAAAATTGTTATTTTTGTACAATGATTTTAAAGAACATGTGATTACAATATTTCTTTTCTGGATCAGTCACATCAATTTAACAATAAAATTGCAATACAAATATTAACGATTAATAATAATAATACAGTACTAATTTATACTTTACAATCTTTTTCAAAATGATTTAGGCCTAAAACCTAAGTACAATAATCCCGTTCTCTGGTGTCATTCTATTAAAATTATCATTTTTAAACAGGCCTATAAGGGAATGCAATTTTTTAATGTTTTATAGGGTACCCCCACATTATTTTGAAAACAGTGTAATCACTTGCTCTTCTTGTTGTCGATTGTCAACCACAGCACACAACAAAACACAAATGAAAAGTTATTGTTTCGACATGGTCATCAAAGATAAAAATCCACATAAAAGAGCCAGGAATCACACAACTTGTCTTACGTTTTGCGAAGGCTGACATTTTGTTTAGCAGACCGTTGTCTCCCCGTATTAGGCAAATTTAAAAGCATAAAGGTCAGGAATTAAAAAATTGGCAGGAGGTAAAGAGCAGTAAGGTGAATGGTATAATGACATTAATGTAATAAATTACGATGTTATTAATGTTTTAAATAGTAAGACCTTTTAAGTATGTAGCATTTACATAAAGCAAAAACACACAAGAAATTACAAAATATGTACATTTCTTTATGAAACAACAATGGATCTTAATTTCTATATTAATTAATTAATGTTATTAACAGACAGAAGATTCATTTTGATTTTACTATCAAATTTAGCAAAATAAAATATTAACTGATGAAAAAATTATTAGGTAAGTCTTTTGATTTGTTAAAAACTGTAATAATTCTGACAATGAGACTTAGGGAGATTTGCTTAAGCTTTGGCACAGTAAAACTATAAAATTTTCTATTTGATTTTATAGTGGAAGGAGCATAATTTTAAACAATTTTATAATGTTCACTTAAAAATGTGTAGTGTAGGGCCTACAAACAAAACGACATTTTCATTATATATAATGAAAACTGAGCAATGAAGTGCTCAGAAAAAATAATTAAACATAATCATAAAGTTAAATTGTTTTTTTAATAAACACAAAGTTAAACTGTTTTAGGAAAAAATCTAAAAATTCAAAACAATCACACTACATTAAACCGGAAATGTTTTATTTGTTATTATTTAACTGATAGAGAAATGCAAGTTGAAACTCTACACACGATTTGACAACCAAAAAGAAGAAAGTAGTAACAAGATATGACATCCTGTTTCTGTTAAAAATATGCACATGTGCTACACAACTATTTCATTAATTGGTTGTGCTTATAAACAAAGAAACTCGCTAATATTAAACTAAACACGTATTATATTACAAGTTACAGAACACAGAAGAAATGAACCAAGACAATTTGCAAGCAAAGTTATGAAATACCTGGAAGACATGCTTCTACCACGAACAAGACACAAGCAACTAACTGGTTGATTCAATGATTCAGTCTATACTCTACTGGCCTTAACTTGTCCTCCCACATTCTACAACCAGTTCTTATACGCTCCACACAACACAATTCATTGATTGTTATTATCTTAGAGTGGTGGGCTATTTTAAGACTTCTATTTTGCACAATCAAGACATCTTGCATAATGTTTCATAATCGTTCGATAATATCGACAGATACTGATTACTGTTTGCCTGTATTGAACCGAATACATGCACCCTAAAAATATTTATCATCAATAATAAGATTTTGAGTGTGTTAAGGTAGTTTTTGAGAACACGATTTAACCCAGAGTTTCTCAAAGTGTGGTACGCAAAACCCAGGGGTCTGCAACAAACCTACAAAAATTCTAAATATTTAAACAAATTGGCCCTGAATAGGCACACTTTACTAATGATTAACAAACCAAGTACGTAGGACCGCTGTCATGAGCGAATTTTCAACATTAAGTTTATATGTTTTAGGGATGTTTTTGGGAAATTAGTCTAGTTACGAAGGCACAGAATGGCTGCCTGCGTGTACGAAATATATTAGTAGAAATTGTTTGCACCTCAGCCTCCGCCCCTGGCTCACTCGCTTTGCGAGTTTGCACCTCAAATTAACGGCCTAGAATTATGGTCTGGTTAGCTTCGCTCGCAGTGGTTGTCGTCAGCCTTGGACCAGAAGCTGCCCCCACAGTTAAATCCCTCTCGTAACAGGCTATAAGGTAGTGTAAAAACAAATTCTCCACAATAATCTCCTACATTTATTACAGGTTTAGATAAAACCCCAAAAAGTTTCACTTCGTTGGAGTGCGTTCACTCTACAATATAAATATTTGTGTATATACATTTTAATGGCAAACCAAACGTGTTCTGAGGACCATGATCGGTGCTCACCATAAGAGTCACTGCAGTAGCTCATCTTTTCTATGGAAATTCGCTAAAAAGAGCTGTACTACTCCCCTAAGTTACCTGCGCTATGTGCTATATGTACGAGTCACGCTACGTTTTGCGTATTGTCATAAGATGTAGATATCGCTAAGTTACCACGTTCTTGTTAATGTTAATTAATACAAAGTGTTAATACAATATAGTATGCATGTTTGTCTAACATCACTGCCCGCATGATATACTGTACTCCATTATTAGAGTGTGAAACTGTTCCTATGCACCAATGATTTCCCACCTGCTTCCGGTGATTTATTCCAGGAATACGTTTCTTTTCCTAGTATTGAACGCTGAGACAATAGGCCTATGTTCTCGAGTAGAAAGAAACTGAGGATTAATTATTTTTCTTGTTTCGTTTATCGAAATGACGATCGTTGGGGCATAAGAGTAAGAACACAAAGGTTTTATTATTACATGACTGTTGACACTAGAAGTCGTTTACCTCTACGGGTTCTATGGTTGACTTACCCAAAGAGCGTTTATTTAGTTGGTTTTATGGAGTTATAAATGACCGTGGTGAGAATATTTGTGTTTGTAGAAGTTTATTTCATTCTAAAACATAAAAAAAATGATCTGGCTGACAACTTGATAATCGTTTATAAATTACCATAAAACTTACAGAAAAACAGTTGGTACGATTTTCAATTTGGGCCACCTGTTCCAGAAAAACAGCCCCTTACCGTACTTTAACATAGCGAAACAATTGCTGCAGTACATTTAAGTTTGCAGCTTGGTTTAAACCATTGAAGGGCTCGAGTACAGACACTGTGGGACTTATTTCCACTTGATATTATCGATAACATTAATATAATGTGTCCTTAAGTTTTGTCGGTAGGCATCCCCTGGTTCATGAAATATAAAAAGCTTTGCATGGAACTGTGAACAGTTCTAGCGGCGTGGTGTTTGGCTGTTGTGCGCATGCTCACATAGGAAGCTATTCGTGAGGCTGCTAGGGAGAGAGCACTGTAGCTTCCGTAGTGCCGACTCCGGAGGGAAAGGTAGTTTATTTTACTCCTTGTGTGGTAATGAAGCTGTGATTTCAGAAGGAACAAAATACTGACATAAATATATAGGTTACGAAAGTTAGATTTATTTAAATTTCCTTTTCATATGCGTTTGTTTCCCTTACACAATTTTAAAACGAAGGCTAAACATTTTCAGGTGCAGCAACCAAGCTAATTTTAGCCACGAGCCACCATTGGCTAAAACCGTGGACATCTCAAAACAGAAAATAAATTGTCAGGAAATCAGCACTTTGAACTCACAGCTGTAGTCTTCTTTTAAACTAGTGTATAATGAGAAGAATGCTAAGAAAAGAAAAGCGACTACTGGAAGTGGTAATTTAGTAAAACAATTTGTAAAGTTAATACAAATTTACTTCCTATTGCGAAAATATATCGCATTTTGAAGTAATCACGTAGCATTTTCTGAACGCTAACAGCCTCCTGCAAGTGTCATGAAGGTTTTTGATTATTCCAACACTTTCATCTCACACTTTAAGATGCCTGGTTGACCCGTTGTCTAGACGATGTGGGGGTACAGGATACATTAAACAATCTTTATCCAGTTGTCATTAAGTGATTGTTGACCTTGATAAAACAGACTATTAATTGAGTTACTTTACCGCCTAAATAGGTGTATTATGTTAGACCACGATGATGGCCACTACCTGAGAACATCAACTATTTTGTTGTAACAGTATTTTAAAATCAACAATTTATAATCACACCATTTGGTAACTAAAAATTCTTTAAACAAGGAATGTAGGAGGAAATTTTAATACTTGATGACAAAATACGTTTTTGTGATTTTTAGAGCCATTCACATTTTAGCACTTTTTAAAAGAAGTCAACTTTTTAGAATTTTTAACATACCTTTTTTCTAGGCGATGTTCTCATAAAAGAAACAAAAGCTTCAACAGATTGTGTTAGAAAGTATGAAACAATTTTCCCTGGCTTTTATACAAGTCCCTGACTACTATGTATTTAGCCGAATTATTTTCAAAGAAAATAGAGCAGTTGCACTCGACCCAACTTCAAAAAGATTGGTTGGAGGAGGGTGAAACTTCGTTTCTTTAAGTTTCAGACCATTTGGAGACGATAGGTCATAAATTCGTTAATTTATACATATATTATGTATATATGTTTTATTCCCGAATTGATAAGTGGTAGTAAATTTGGATCAAAATTGCAGATTTTTTTAGAAAGGGCCCTAGTAGGATTCTTCAGAAACACTTTTTTGTTTTTCGATCCGATTAAAAATGGCGGAGTTATACCGTTTAATCGTTTTTGGGTAGGGATTTGAGGAGTATGTATATGTTTTCCCCACCCTTGATAAGTGGTACTAAATATGCTTCTGAATTTTTAGTGAAATGGTCCTTGTAGGATTTCCCACATACGGATTTTTTTATTTTTCGATTCGATGCAAAATGACGGCCTATTTGATTCAACCCAAAATGGCAAAGTTAGAGCGAAGAAATTGCATGATTTCTCCCACTCATAAGCCCGACTACAATTTGTGAGTTATATCAGTCGAAAGGAAATTAAATTTACTATAATCCTGTGCAAAGATACTTTTGGTACAGTTCCTGGAATAAACGATTTTTTCATTGTCCATGTAAGGTTTGGACAGTAAAACTTAAATGAAATATGACTCAAATAAACAATTATTTACTTGCTTTAAATTTAGTTATGCCCTGCTAAGAAAATTGGGCTGTAATAATGCGGCGGTGCTGCTTACGCTTTTTTTAATTTCCATGACTTTCACTGACCCTTCCTGGCGGTAGGAACCCTGTAAGACTATTTCGCCGTAGTAAATAGCTGACTCGTTAAATCTCCTTCACTTTACACTAACAAATTGATTTCCAGTTTCGCAATGCCTGGCCGTAGACGGACTTTCAATGTCAAGGTAGTCCGGTCAAGCGATAACGACACGATACTAGCGGATTCCCTTCTGTGAACACTAACAATATTATCTTTGGCAACTTCGTTAGTTTCCGTTCAGAATCGGGTTTCTTCGAAACATATATGTATAATATATATGTATTTCGTTCACAATACGCTCTTTTTGCAATCAAAGAGCTCTGCTTGCCGTACAATCTGATCCAAAACATCGGTAGCTTTGTATTTTGATTGCAGCCTTTTATCACCGAATGAAACTGATGGCTGTCGTCATGACTGCGCAGTCGCCTTGATGACACAACAGTTCTCGGGGAAACCCGCCGTACATCGAGTGCTTTCTATCTGTCAATGTCTGCTCTTTCCGTAACAAATTACTTTTGGCAAGCTACGCTGACTTGGAAAGCGGAAAATGTTGAATTATTTTCACCTCTTAAAGCCTATTATGTAAACGCCGAGAACAATCAACGGTTACATTATTTTTGCTTGGCGGAGGAGTAATTCTAACTTAAAGACAAAAATTGACAAGAAATTGATTTTTTTGCAAATATTTATTCAAATATGTTCTCGTGAATACAATTATTGTGTCATTTTATATTTTCCACTAATTAATGTCTTCACTTCACACTTTCATGAAGGCGTAAATAGCTTATAGCACAAGTAAACCGAACACTAAAAACCATGCAACTATGTTGGAGGTTTTCAATTTAACTGAAACAGACTGGACGTACACGTTTAACCACTGCCCCACTCTGCTCCTCTATTGGTCCTTAAAAGCGAATCTATGTGAGTAACAAAATAGTGTAACGCAAACGCATGATCATGTAAAATACTATCATTTTAAAGACATATACAGGGGTGTTCATTTACTAAGATACTAAACGGCTTGGCCGACTTCAATTTTTTTCACAAAAATACAGCATTTTTTTATGAGCTTCAATTTGAGGTGTCACAAGGTATATGTTGCCTTTTCAAAATGTTGACTTTGGGAGAGAGGGGGCATGGGGGTAAGCACCCCCATTTTAAAATATTTTTTTCCTCCAATTAGTACTATACACTCCCGTTTACAGAATTTTGATACTTTGGTTATAAGTCTTTTAATCCGAGTACGAAGTTTTCAAATGAACACCCTGTATATTACTTTATCGATCAGCTTAATAATAAAACAATCGCCTGCCTCTTCAGACATTATAACAACTAACTTTGGTCACATCTATAATACTTTAGCAAAAAAATAACTCATAGATTATACTATGAGAATATGTTAACAAGTTCAATCAAAACAAACTTCTTATAATGTCTGGATGTTGGTTGTCTTTGTATGTGATGTAACTAATGTAGGCTATATTATACTACATGATCGGCTTTGAGGTGAAAAATGTAATTATGCATTTTTAAATCCTTCTTGTTTACTTCATTCTTAACTGCATAAATTCCAACTTAGGGCTTAGGTCAACAAACATAAAACTAATTTTAAACGATAACTATCTTGGGCTATTGATCTGAATTATTGCTATTTTAAAAGTTTGAGCTAATAGTTTACAAATTATACAGGGACATATTGTCGACGAAAACTTAAGTGAAAAATAATATAGTTTGCCTAAATTACCATATTAAAAATATTTTGTGTTAGAACCGTTGATTTAAGTAGGCTCAACAAAAGTATGATCTTTTGCTTTGTTTTCCAACATTTATTTCAAGTCTTAAGGAGTAAGTTTAATTGTAGACTCTGTAAATTTACCACGTTGAAAATTATCTAACGGCATATACCCAGTTATAAACAAATTGTATACTGTATAGATGTACAGTAGTTTGTTGTTTGTAGGCCTAACTATGTTCTTCTGAAGAACAAAGTAAACAAAACAATTTAAAATATAAATTTTCAACAACTTTTAACCTTAAAACAAGGTTTTTTACACACTACACACGTTTATAATGTTCATAAGTCTTAGATCATCGAAGTAGGTGATTTAAAATATTACTTGTATTGGCTGGAGTTAGCTGCTGTATAGGCCTACTGAACAGATAAAAACGCACGACAAATTACCGTCGCCAAACAGATAATATAAGATGACCTTAGAAACATCCTGTAATATTCCTTAGTGTGGTTTCCGTCCCTTACTATTAACTGCGGTTCGAAATTCCTGCAGGCCAACCGCCACCAGTAATATTATTTCTTTATTTTTGAGCAGGATTTCCTTAAACATCTGTTGTTAGATATTATAAATAAAACAGCTTATTTGAATCAAAACTATTATTAGGCTTATTATGGCCTAATCAACCGCCATGTCAGTGAAAATATCAGATTATACAACACAGTAATCTGTTTCCATTTGCTTCACCGCGAGTCACCGCGGGGGTTGCTGAGCAGGGGCGGAACCCCTCGTTATAGATAAGTAGAAACCATCCGATCCACTTTCAGCGTAAAACAAGAAAGTTTACTCAATTAAATCCACCGTTCAAAGTACACAATGAAAGTATTCTATGAAAAGAAACGTACACCTACCGAAGTAGAACGGAATTATTCCCACGTGCATATTCATCATAATCGCCAATTGTACAGTTTTACAATAAAATCAACCATTTCTTAGAAGTAGGGTGGCCGTATCCACTGCCAGGCACGGGCAACGACCGCCTCTTGTTTCTCGTACAACAACGATCAAATCTACGCGTCACCATGGTGAAGCCAAGAAAATTCCACGTGGTCGATATATCTGGATGGCTGTGACGACATTGAACTTTGACAGTCGGATATAAATTATAGTCTACCGAATTGTCCTAAACTGAATGTTTCAGCAGAGCCCGACGATGTTTAGGAAAGACTGTTTAGAAAAATGGGCTCAGCAGTGTTACGATATAAATTATTATTGCACACATCTTGACAATTTAAGGCGATATTCCGATTAAGACAAAGACTATAAATTCAATTTTCATGAAACTTAAAGTACTGTACTAGCACCCGAGCTTCGGGGATTTTTCAGTGTGACTGAGCAGTGAATGAAAATCCTTTGTGTTTTACTATACTTTTATGCCTCACTAAACACTTAGCGCAAGAAATAATTGCAATGAAAACATTTAATAAAAGTCAGTTGTACCATATAATTACGGCTTTCTTACAACAACTATTTTAATTAAACAAGAGGAAGTGATTAAAATATTATAAAAAGTACCATTAAAAGTGCAATGTGCTCAGTAAAATTACTTTTTTTTTAAACCAGCTGCAAAAACTTCGTATAGTTTATGACGGGGTTTATTGACATGACAGCAATGTCTTGTGAGCGGCCTGGGCTGCTGGATTTGATCTCTAATGGAATTAGGAAATATATAGAGGATGTATCAAAATTCGTTCAAAAATTCCAATAGCTTATAAAAACCACTTATATAAAAAAAGTCCTGTCATTCACGCCAAAACTCTAGCCCAACTGCGCATGCGCCAGGATCCAGCACGGTCGTGTCTCTTTCCTAATCAATCGTCATTTCCAAGAAAATATCAGAGCATAAAAGTTTATTTATCATAATAACGCGTAGCAATAATAATTCAGAACTGAAACCAATAAAACGACATTTAATGAAATTTAACAAAAGAAGGAACACGAATATTGACAACGTTGTCAAATTGAACAGAATTGCACCCAAACTGTCCCATCACCATATGATGCAGTTTGTAAACATAAGTTAGTAGCACTTGATACTTCCCGAAAAATGTGACAACGCTGTTACATAATCGGCACAGCAATATGGCTGAAAGTGTTCATGTTAATTCGCATATGCAACTTTTGTTTGTATTGTTTGTTCTTTTATACTTGTTTTACATTGTTAATATTTTATTTGCCGCATTCAGTGAAGTGTTTACCTTTATTACAGAAAGAAAAGTGAAGTTTGTTTCATTCCGTTCCGAACGCTCATCTGGTATTCATTTTGTATTGGTTTCGATTATAGGAATTAACTCGTGAAGTTTTGAAGATAGCTTTGGAAATACCCTGTACATGTTGACAATTAAAATTGTAGAATCAAATTGTGCATTATTAATTGCGGTGGTATATGGAATGCGCAGAAATAGGTTTGTAGAGATACCGTGGCACTGTGCTTACATCAACAAATACAATAAAGGTAAGCGTGGTTTGACCGTGGAACCACTAAACTCCACATCCTATCCCAGCAGCCCTATGGGGGTTTTATGGTATGGTAGCCCTGCAAGCCGATCCGTGAAGACAGAAGTTGGGTTCGGAGATATAGGACTTCAAAGCAGCAGGCATAAGTGGCAGAGACAGGAGAGGCTATTCCTGGATATTCTAGAAGCTTCCAGGATGTTCTAAAATATTCCAGAATGTAAAAGAATCTTCTAAAAGGTTCGAGAATATTCTAGAAATTATCAGGAAATTCTGGACCATCAAAGGAAATTCCTGTTCCGGAACGTTCTAGAAACCGGAAATGGGACGATCAAGCCAGTACCTAAACTTGGCACACATTACTCTTAAGTTATATTATATAGGGGAGAAAACCCCATTTGCATTGTAGGTGTAAAATATTATTCGTAGAAAAATTTTCAGGAAAACGTACTCATAGACGTGAAGTGCACCTAGAACTGGCGAAAATCGTTGGCTTCCTGGCGCACAGCTTATTACGTATCCTGTTACTTTAAATGAGCAATTCTTTTATCTTAGTATCTGTCGCGGATCTCGAAAACAGCTCTAACGAATTCAAAGAAATTTTGTATTTAGGTGTAGTTTTGATTTTTAAGTACACCCATATAGTTGTATTTCGTGTAAAAACGAAATTTTTTGAGAAAATCTAATTTAAAAGTTGAAAAATTTTAACATATGGTTTTATGGGTTGCCATGTTGGTTCCAAAATAACAACGAAATAGTAAATAAAGCGATCAAAACAGCAGTTTACAAACAAGCCAATTTAAACTGTTTTAGCACGTCGGAAATAGAGTGGAATAGAACTGAGATTGAGTTTTATTATCCAAAATCAGCTGTTCATTCGATAGTTTTTTATTACTGTTAAAAACAAGCTAATTTATACTGATTTAGCACGTTGGAATTAGAATAAATTGGGCCTGATTGAACAATAATTTATTTTGTCAAAAAAAGGTAAACTTGGCAAAGATGGATAAATTCTAATAGTTAATTTTGTAATATAGGCCTGGCTCATTTCTGAAACATAGTATTGAGGTTATGTTAATCCTGCAATAATTTTTACTATATTTAGGCCTGGTTACAAAACTTAAGTTGACGGAAGATAGTAGAACTAGAACTAAAATCGTAATGAAAGAATCTCACGTTTCTAAAGCATGTATTTGAGGTTATAATTAATCTTGTAATTACTGTTAATATATTTAAGCCTGGTTTAATAATTTTACAAATATGTACAAACGAGCCAAAGATTAACGAGATTCTTTAGCGAATTTTCCAACTGCGAGCGAAGCGTCCAGGGGCAGAGCCCCTAGTGTAAGCTTAAATGGGAAACAGATTGATTTGGACGAAACTCACTATACGTTTTTGGGCCAGTAAACTCTCAATATTTCTTTAGTTCGTTTACATATGCGAGCGAAGTGAAACTAGCAGGTACCACCCCTGATAGTAAGTCTAATGCTATTTCTGTTTAATCCGTTTCATATTTCAAAATTAGCCTAATTATTTCCCGGAAAACTTATAAATGGTTCTTACTTTTTAACACGGACGAAACCGGGCACTGCAGGTATTTATTAATTAAACACCGGTACAAGATTAAGTAGTTACATTTAAACTGATTACAGGCTAAACCGTTATCTGTAAATTGAATAAAATAAATTCCAGTTGTAGAAAGCCTCTGGGGGGTTATCACTGTTAGATGCATCAAGAAAACCAGTTCCGAGACAAAGTACCGTTAAGTAAGATTAGGGGATTCTTTGTATTCCCTTCAGATTTAAATAGGTTACACAGTTAACTCTTGCTATACGCTCTATACATGCATTAGGTTTTAATGAGTACAAATAATGTTGGTTTTCTTTAGTAAGCTAAAATCACTAATAACTTACCAAATGTATGATTGCAAAAAGTAAAGGCGAATGGATAAAGTCAACAAATTTAAAATTCCTGCACGGGAAAATATTATACAAACAAATACTTAGCGTTGTTTCCATTTCTTTCAAAAACACGTTGTTTTGTTAGTGCGAGACAGTGGGCCCACCGGACATGTTTAAATGTGGCTTTTTATTGTAATTTATTTAAATGTTTGATTACGTGTTTTAGGTAAGTATTCAATGCCAACGAAAAGTCTCTCCAATTAGTTGATAATGACTGAATAGCCGAAACGGCCGTCGTTTTACAATATGGCAAGTGGCTATAAGTTGTACCACTATATTCAATTAATTGTATATTTAACTCCATGCCCAAATATTATATAATACCATTATAATATTATACCTTTATAGTATCACCAAAGAAGTTTACACTTCTATCATTTGGTCTTCAAGTACATTAATATTTTAAATTCAAAATTTGTATAACATGAATGTGTGAAAGATAAGTGTAAACAACTCGATCTGATAATCTCATAGATTTAATCCTCTTCGATATCTTCTCAGATATTGATGCCAGATTACATGTAACAGAACTCAGATGAACAGATCTTTAACAAAGAAGAACAGTTTAATGACTCTACGACAACTCACAATGGCGTTCTGGGAAAGGAAAAGGAAGAAGCGTGGAGAAGGTAATCAGCCATGAAGGACAGTATCAAGACATAGCTGAACTGAACAACATCCGAAGAAAGGATTTAGAGGTCTATACACATTGAGCTTAATGTTTAGTGTATTCTTTGTACCTCTCGTGAATTATAAACATAGATTAAATGACCCGATATAAACGTTATTTAAATTATTAAATTAATAAGTCTACATACTATGTATGTAGGTATCGTAATGGTTAACGACAGGGAAACGAAAACCAATAACAATAATAACATTTAATGAGCGGTAACCGATTGTCTGCACGAGACCCTAATCAAGACAGTTCATAGGTTCAATTTATTTATGTAGTTTAGGAATTATCTGAGCACACGGTAGTGCGCCAGGACAAGTTCCAGCAAGCGTGTATCTTTACTTAAACCAATTCACCCGGTTTTGCTCACCCTCATATTATTTCTGCTTCCTCTTAAAATGGGTTTATGAAATTAAAAACATACATTAAGCTTAAGTAGCTTAGGACACTGTAAAAATGGAGCCTTTAGTATTAAGGCTTTTCAAAAGAGAAGAATTTGAAAGTTTTATAGAGCAAGTAAAGGAAAAAATCTTAAATTTGCAATTTGCTCAAAATGATTCGTTTATATCTAATTACAGTATTAGTAGTCAGGTCCTGCAACATCAGGCAACCAAGTGGAAATCAAGACTGCAGTGATGTATTAGTGCAAATGAGGAAGGAGTTGGCCTATATTAAAAGAGGCAAGTATACAAATTGTAATACAGTAAGATGAATTACTATGGTAATGAATGTAAAAAATAGTTCAACAAACTTGTTGCTAAGAATCAGCCGTTTTAACAGTTATGAGGATAGGAGTGAACCCCAAATGTTCACTATTTTTACAATTTAAAACTAAAATTTTGCAAAATCCTTTCTTAGTGTGCGTCCTATGGACCCCATAAAAATATACCTTTCAATTTTTGTATTTTTATCGTAAAATTTAAACTTGAACTGGACTTATGAGAAATAACACTATATAAATAAAAAACAGAACACAGTTTCTCATAAAAAACGTTTAATAATTCAAACGCGTTTCGATGACCAGGTCATCATCATCAGTGACGGTTACAAACTTATAACTCACTTATTTTTATCGTAAGTAGTTTTTGCTCTACGTTGATTCTATGTCAGTCATTCAGGACAAAGCGCTTATATAAAATACATAGATATAGATGTAAAAATAAGTAGAAAAGAAACACTAGTTAAGATTGTATGTCATAATTTATTTATATACAACATTTAGACGAAGTGTACCTATTATTAAACGTATTGAGGTTAATATCCATCCCATGATTGCATTAGATGTTTAACCAAATTCACCGCACTATTTTGTTATGTGCATAATTTGTGTTGTCAATGTATGCGGAGGCACTCGAGTGGCAAATTGAATTTAAGGTGTGCCTTTTATATAGTCACGACAAATTTGGCGTGTGTTTAATGGATGGATCTATCTAATTCGATCCACAGGTCGTTTCGGAGATCAAATACTCTTCCCTCTATTTCACCAGAATATTTATTTACAGCAACACTATGTTTATCGACCAAGGATACTTTAGAGGTTAGGTACGTTTTTTGTCCCATTTAGACAATTTGTTGCTCCGTATTATTAGCGAATGCCCTTAGGAAATATGAGCTATTGCAGTAAGACCTAAGGTCTATTATGATGAGACCTAAGGTGACTCAATAAGCACCGATTGTGATCCGCAAAACACGTTATCGGGTATCAATAAAATTTATATTAGGCATATGTATTTATGTGTTCACATTCTAAAGACCGCATTTTACATCCGATTTGGTAAACACATTGTTTTTCTAAGTCGCTCAAACCAGTTCGTTACCAAAAAACGTGCAACCTGAAAGTATTCTGTACAAATCCACGTAGGGGGCTTTGCCGAAGGGGCAGCTATTTAGGGCCTTTGTGAATAGACCCCTATTTACCCCCAATAGTTGGTTGAAACCCTAAAATATATAAACTTTTTTTTTAATTCACTCAACTCACGTCAGCGGTTCAGCCACGTGATCGAACCATTTTATTAGGATACGTGCACATGGTCTAAAAAATTCCAATTCTGCTAGAAAGTTTATAAAAACTGACTATTTGCGGAAAAGGCGAACAGTTATTGAAATATTATAGGACTCTCGCGTCGCTCACCAATACCCGCGGTTACTAGGGGCGAAGCAGATGCTAACAGATTATTGAATACTCTGATATTTTCACGGAAATTACGAATGATTAGAACAGAGGCTCTTGGATTGGGATAGGTTGGTGGGGGTTGGATCCTAACGTACGCGCAGTAAGGTCAGAGTTATTGCGTGAATGACAGGAATTTGTTTCATATAATATTGTTTGAAATGCGTAAGTATGGTACTTTACTTAATTCAGTTAAGTAGAAAACATGCATTTGTCATAATGTAAGCGTATTATGCACGACAGAGATTTATTTCAAAGTGGATAATAGAGAATGATGTCTTGGTTATTTTTTGTTTTACAAACACATAGTAAATAGGTCTATGTTAAAAAATAGTCATACACTGTCCCTAAGCAATTGTGTGTATTTAGATTTTGTTTTGGTTAAGTTGTAATAAATGTGTCTTTATCTATTTATATGCACAGTAGTTTATAGAAATCTGAGTATGTGTGTTTGGATTTAGTGTTTTGACTTAATTATGTATGAAGAAACCTGCTAAGATACCACCGCAGGGGTAGCAACATTTTTATTAAATCAAGAATTGAAGGTAGACTAATTATTCTGCATTCATTTAAGTTTTTCTATTTATTTTTTGTTTAGTTTATTTTCATACACTAACCATCAAATACTAGAAGTGTTGGTTAGATATTTCCCAACAAGAAAATGTATTTAGGTGTAAATAATAGGAGGAAAATAAATATAATTATTACCGTTCAAGGCTTAATACCTACTAGACTTTCTTTCGAGAAAGTAAAATATTCATAACATTATCTTGAAAACCCAAGAATAAACATTTTATTTTTAACAAAGTCTTTTAACTGAGAGACATGCACGTTCAGTGTACCTATATACTGTAGCCTATGTAAATAAGGATATAATACTTTGAATGCTTCGAATAGAGCTCGCTTTTAATCAGCTATAATATCAGCCTTGACCCTTTTTATTCTGTGTACATGGATCGCGTTGTTTTATATTCCGTGTTTTATAACTTTCTTTTCCCCTAATTTCCATATTTTGAAAAGCGAGCTGTTGCAAATGTTTTCATGACATAAAGTAGGTCCTTGACTAAGAAATGTCCACTAGTCGTGACTCTGCGCGTTTCGTAGGTCATTGTTAAACTTTATTTGGGCCACTCGCGCATCTCTAGCTTTTGCTGTTTTAATTATGCAGGCGGAAATTTGTGAGTGGATTTTATCGTTTTCGTAGGCAAAAGCATGGTTTGGATGAAGAAAATCACCTGTTGCTGTATATAACTTGTGAATAATTTTACCGCTTCTTGCTTTCAGACAAATTGAAGTTTTGTTTCTTTCCGTTCGAATTTATGGCTACACTTGTCTCCACTAGTACCGCGAGAACTTCCATTAATAAATGTTTTATTTTTTATTTTTGCACAAACTGTATGAAAACGAATGCGCTATAAAGACACGTTCGTGAAGGCAGATGGACAGACAAGACGAAACGATGAGGATTGTTTTATTACAGTAATTTGTAGTATACAAAATTGTCATACATTACTGGCTATAATAGAGGAAAGGAAATATTTGTTCGTCTTCCGACGAAAGATGTGCGGGCGGGTTGTCGGACATCCTTTCTCTCCATAGGAAGGATGAGCTATTAGTTACAATTTATATATAATCTATATGTATTTTACATCAGATTTGGTCCAAATTTGGTACACACGTTGGTTAATCTAAGTCACTCGGACGAGATTGCTGGCAAAAATTTAACAACCAGAAGCAAGTTTTTTTTACCGAAAATAAAAATGTTATGGGATTTTTGTATTAGAATGAAACTTTTTTGGGTTTTATCTAAAAACATATAGAATATTATTCTGCATATTTTGTGTTTAACACGACCTTATAGCCCGTCTGGTTCCAACAAAAGCGATCTAAACGTAAAATTTCATAAAAGTACAAGTTCAAATCCACGTGGTAGATTTTAGCGTAGTGGCAGCTTCTGACCCAAAGCTGCAAGGTCGAGGCGCGAAGCGAATAAATTCCACCGTGAGCGGAACGAAGCAGCGCCTGAGCCGGACTTGGAGGCCGAGGTGTGGACAAATTCTACTAATATATTTCGTACACGCAGGCAGCTGTTCAGCGCTTTCGTGACTAGTCTAATTTCCCAAATAGTTGGTTGTTATCCTAAAACATATAAACTTAATTTTTGAAATTCACTCGACTCCCGTCAGCGGTTGAACTGGGCGATCGAATTATTTACACAGAGAACACATAATTTACATAAGTGTTAGCCTAAATAAATCATGAAATTACTTCTGACATTTTTACTTGACCGATTCCTAGTACATGTTTATAGATAAAAAAAAACACATTAAGTTTAAATTGCATTAACTTTATGTTTGGATTATTTTCGAGCTATTTGCACTCTCGGGAGCACGTGCACATTCGGGGAAGTTAAAGAATGAATACGATCAAGATGGAATGAATGGACCCTTGATTTCTGGGAGGACAATATAAGAGGCCGTCGCTCAGTATCGACCAAGGCGCCAGACTGGGTTACTGGACTAATTCATCTGACGGTTTGAACATGATTTACTTTATTGCATTACCAAGTTTTAATTGGTAAGTAAGGAAATCAAATGAATGAGTAGGTATTAAGTATAACGCTATAAGAACTACAGAGGTGTTTCGGTGGATTATATTTTATGTGCTATATATAGCAAAAAATACTAATAGACTCTAAAACAAACTTGAAGGAAATATAATTTCATAAAATCCGCTCTAACAGTACTAAAATCGATTCGTTTTAAATCCTTTGCGTTTAGACAAATAAACAAAGTAAAAGGAAGCTGGCAACAAGGACCACCGAAACTACCTGTTTCGTATGAGCGAAAGTAATGAACGAAATAATAAATACAAACTTTCTCTGGAGTGGTAAGAACTATTTCATCGTTAATTAACCTAAAACAAGCAACTAATAGAAAGCAACGTGGCCTGGCAACAATCAACAATGTAAATCAGCTGTTCTAAAAACCAACCAAAGCTGCTTTAATTTCAGTAGATACTGTTTATTTTGGCGAACAACCTCACTAACGCTGGAACTGAAGAACCAACAATAGCATTTTAATGACACATAGCAGCAAACTGAAATTAAACTTTTAATTAGTACTGTAACTACTTAGCAGAATACAATTAATTATTTTCCATCTGCCAAGTTCTATAAATCTGAATAGAATACATTAAATTTTCATAAATTCTCACTCAACACGTGGCAAGTTTTTAATGTTCAATTTGAATATGTTAGAGTTAACCATCTTTATTGTGTAAAAACAATATCAAAACTGTTAGATCCTAGTTTGAAAAAATATGCTGGATAAAAAACTAAAGTGGTCTAAAAGTTTTACACTGTAATTGTCACGATTTGGTTCATTTTCCAACCACGAAATCTATTAAAAAATCGGAAGAAAAACTCCGTAGATTTAGAGACATGCTTCTTCTCGACTGTTTTGAGATTTTTCATTAACGAGAAGGTTTAGAAATGAATCCTTTCGTACAAACATTACACCACTCGACCAAGCAAGAAAAACAATTTCATACCACGTTGCCCCCGCTCAATAACACGATATAGGCTAGCGATGTTTTTTTTCACATTTGTTTCTCGGGCTCGGTGCTTGTAAGTAAGTTATATAAATACTAGATCGCTTCGTCACCAATCCCCGCGGCGAAACAAATGGAAACAGATTGCAGTATTCTGGTATTTTCACTGAAATTACGATTGATTAGGATAAAGGCATTTGGATCTGGGTAGGGAGATGGAGTGCTCATGCAAAAGTATTTTGCTATGTAAATGCTTTCAAGAAATCTGTGTTGGTTCAGTAAAATATGTGGCTAACGTAAAATTATGTTAAGCTTTTGATCCTAATCAGATGTTTTATTTTATAGTATGTTCAACAGATGTTTGAATTATAAGCCTTTTCCGTTGATTTTTGATTGCTTTTAGTTTGTTGTTAATCTAAACTAAAAACACCTGTTTGTTGTGAAGAATAACAAAACTGATTCTAAAGTTGGTTGCTATGGTCATGAATGTAAACAAACATGAGTTGCCAAGTTTTTGATCTGAACAGCTGTTTTATCAGGATTTTCACAATTTGTTCACTTTAAAATAACAATACAGTATAGCTTTAAATTTTCGTATTTGTATTTTGAGTGTTTTTGTTCCACGTTGATTCTGTCAGTCAGGACAAAACCTTATGTCAGATTAAATATATTTAGCTTGAAAAATCGACGAAAGCCTCATCAACATGGTACCTTTTGCCGCGGAATTCTAAACATTAAAATTGTCTCTAATCTCATCTCGATTAACTGAATGGTTGCAATCTTTGTTGGGTATAAGAAGATCGCTTTTATATGTGACAATAATCTAACCCGGCCAAGTCGCGTCATTTTTACTTACGCTAAACGAGAAGTTTTCCAAAGTTCCAACCCGTTTGCATATCCGACTTCATTTCTAGCACAGAGACAATACACTTCACATGCTAAATAAGACAAGTAATAAACGACCTATTAAACTTGAATCGGATTCGCGTGTCGGTAGATATTAAAATCGTCACCTGAACAAGTAGTGCTACGTCTGCACTTAAAGTTATCATATAATCAATGCATTCTTCTCGGTCGGTACATGCAATCAGTAATGGGTGACTGACTTTGTTGGGAGTTAATTAAGAAATAGCAACAAGTGTAACGGTAAGTTCTTGTTGCGCTCTGCATTCTAAGGGATTTCAGTTGGATGTGATAGCGTGACTTTTAGAGAGTTTTATAATTGTGTACCGTGCAGTGTGACTAAACAGATTTATTTTAATATATTTTGCTCGTAAATATCAAAGCTGGATTTTATATTCTCTAAATACTAGGTCAAAATTTCTATGCAGTCTTCGCCCACGCGTTTTACTATAACCATGAACAAAAACTTAGTTTTGAGTTACATTTTTATCTATAAATAAAATTAATGTTTCTTTGTTTGGCCTCTATAAGATGAAAAACTATTTGATCTATTTCACTTAAAATCTTACAGTTTGCCGTTATTAATGCCGGGACTGTTTAGCCTTAAACATTATTTCGATTACAAATCAAGTGTTAAAATGGGGTAACTACCTTAAAACAATACACCATTAATTCCCGTGAGAATTGAGAGGTGAAATTTTGCACAATTGATTTTTATGTAATATATAACAAAATTATAAGTCTCGCATTTTGATTATTTGCCCTCCCCTCTCCCCTCTCCTAAAAAAAACAACAATAGCAATTATTTTACTCCCAATGAAGCTAGAGAGCAAACATTCCGTAAATGTTAGTGAAACTAAGGTGTTAAAATGAGGTAACTACTCCTTACAATAAAATGTAAATTACGAGTAACAAAGTGGCGGAAAACGGGATATTAGCGTTTATTGGTGCTTAGCTGATCGTGTATGTGGGCCTAAACTAGAAACACAGATCGATTTGGACGAAACATACTATAGGCCTACGTGCGAACTCATCTACCCGATGTCCATTCATTTATTTATTCACATCTGCGAGCAGCGAAGCCGCGGTATCTGTTAATAATTTATAAATTAATGACGCTGACGTGTAATTTAAAAATGTTGATATTAAGCATTTTAAATCTTTTTGTATACTTTCTGATGTACAGTTTTTTAATCCAATTGCATTATTTCGTAAATTATTGTAGCTAAAATCTAAATAACCCAGATTTAAAATTAATAACCAAATTGTACTATAAGAAAATTTTAAGAAGACGATTTCAAGATGTCTTAAATTGTACAGTCCCACTCCCTCAAGTTGAAAAGAGCAATCATTATATTATTAATTACGGTTAAACTCTTCTTCTGGTAGTTCTACTTCGACGCTCTGACTTCTCCTAAAGGGTTTTATTATTATTTATTTAAACCCAGAACATACATTATTTATTTCCAGAGAGTATTTCTAGATAATCTTAAAGAACAAACCTTAGAAGATAATTTTTAGAATAAATTGGTCGACTTGTAAGATACAATATTACTTAAAACGAACAAAGGGTTATGATAAAAGAATTCAGTTCAAACAAAGCAAGTCTAGTCAGCTGTTTGTGAAAGAAGATGCAGCTGGTGTCATGCTTCACTTAAAGTCACCTTGGAGACGTTTGCGTGGTTATGCTTGACAAGTAGCCTATAACGTCCATAATCTGTGAATCTTGGTAATTGATTAGAAACTGAAACCACCTTGGAAACATTATATTTATTGTAATGACAATTAATAAAGCATGGCATTTTCAAGTATTGATTATATTTGTTGCAAACTAATAGAACAAAGAAAACCCTTTTTTTAATATTCCGGATTCGCAAATACTTTAAAATGAGTTATAAATAACCTTTTTTGGACGAAAACTGTGTCCGTTTGTTAAAGTTTCCTTTTATAAGGAAATATTTAAAAAATATATTATCGTACCAAAATCGGCGAACCAGTATTTTATAGAAAACTTAAACACAAGTTCTCATACATAATTTACTCGAGCTACAACAATCAAACTAAACACATGTTTTACACGTGCTTCACAAATGATGGAGATATTTTCGTCGAAACTAGAAAATTAAAGAATTATCTGTGTGAATTTGTGTTCTAGTTTCATTCTATAATATAAAGTTTATCACCTTATAAGTCAAGCTCATCAGATGTATTTATTGGTTTCCATAATTTTTAAATATACAGGATGTCCCATAACTCTCTGGACAAAGGTATATAGCGTTGTTGCTTAGGTCAAGACAATCACATTTCACTATAGGAACATGGGTTTCTGGTGCCTAGTTTTCTGTCTGTCTGTCTGTGTTTTTTACAAAAAAAAAATCTTAACTCCTAAACGGTTTGAGGTACAGCGTTGAGATTTTGCACAAATCTATTTATGTAATAAAAACAGCTGATTCACGTATGACAGATGATTGTAAAGTTATTTAAACAATGTAAAAGGAGTATTAGCATTGTTTAAATGGAGAAAAGTTTTCATGCATTACGAAAAGAACTAATTTCTCTGTAATTCTTTATCCAATCTTAAATAAGGTACCATTGAAAACTGCATGAAATGGACTTTGTACCTTAAAAAATTAGTACCTTGTTTTTATGTAGCCTACCTTGCAATTTTTTGTAAAGTTAACGGTTTTCGTGGAATTTGGCATCAAATATTTTAAATGGCCGTCATTTTGATACGGTTAATGATATTTTAGTATAATTTTAAACGAAAATAGATCTTAATAAAATAAACAGTTGTGCAAAATCTCAATGCTACCTCAAACCGTTTAGGAGTTATGATTTTTTTTTGTAAAAAACACATAGACAGACAGACGGAAAACTAGGCACCAGAGACCCATGTTCCTATAGTGAAGTGTATTTGTCTTGACCTAAGCAATACGCTATATACCTTTGTCCAGAGAGTTACGGGACACTCTGTATAATGGTTGGCAAAAAACCCGTTAAGGAAGAAAGGAAAATAAACAGGGGATTATGCTTCAAGTCATACCTTTGTTTATTACAAAACCATATCCGAATGTCAATTGAATTTAAAACCTTTTGATGTTGAATTAGTGTTTACTTAAAATATCTGAATATCTATAGGCTATATAAAAAAGGCTTTGCCCTGACTGATTGAGGGTTTTGCTTTAGAATCAATTTATTATTATTATTCACAACCATCAGCTTTTTTCGGTTAGATTGACAAAACAAAAACTAAAATCTACAAGAAAGGCTTACCTACTTTATAATTCACATATCTGTTATAACACAATACAACTGATTTGGATCAGAAGCTTGACACAATGGGTGAGGCCTATATTGAACCAACGCACATTTCTTGAAAGAATTTACATTTATTATCGCAACAATCTACTTGGCAAATTTAGAATCTTAATTTTTTTAAACAACCAATAGCATTTTTAGATTAGGTTTATATATCTCTTTGCGTCAGGATCTAGAATATCGCACCCCTACCTCCCTACCCCGAACCAAGTGCCTATGTCCTAATCAATTATCATTTCAGTAAAAATATCAGATTATGCAATACTGTAAACTATTTCATTCATTTTCAAGCGAAACTAGTAGGGACCGGAGCCCTCTATTAATTAAAAAATAAAACAGAGAAGTAGCACATTTTTCGTGTATCTACAAATCCTTTTACATTCATCCACCACTTCTAACTTGCAAAATCTATTTTCGGCTATACGCGCCTTCTAAGAAAAGTGAATATATAGTTTGATTTTGTTATAAACTTGTATTAAATCGTTAAAATTGAATTTCTTTTGCATACAGGCCCTACACTTGTGCTTATGCACGATGTAACTGTACAGGAATTAAAGTTTACGCCATAAGACGGGGGAGGGAGCATGGAGCTGAAAGGGTTACACTAATTGGCTGCTGACGCTGGTCTACTTACAATATTGCCTAATTCTGTTGAAGCTCTTAGCGTGAGTGAAGGAACCCGTATAATTACCACGGGGTTTCACGCTGTATAACCAAGCCGGCGACACTGAACCAATGATATACAGTAAAACTAGAGGGCTTCTCTCACAAACCTCCGCAGCGCTCGCGGCGAAGCAAATGCAAACAGATTATTGTATACTGTGATAGAGAGTTTTATATAGAAGAAAGAATTCTCAAATTATTATAAAATAATAAAAAAATGTCAAACTTGTCCGTTAAACATAGTAAAGAGTAAAGTTAGTATAATTTTAATAGTGAATAGGTGTTTTAAATAAGATATAGTAAGCATTTTTCGTTGTTTGTGATTGAACCAACTAAAAAAAACAGTTGTTTGTGAATAATAATAAAATTACTTGCTTTTAAATTTACCAAGTTGGTTGCTTTTGCAATAAGTGTAAATACGTTCAAGAAACGGTTTTGGTTCAGTATAGACATAACCAAATATTATGTTAAGTTTTGATCCAGCAGTTTTTTTTAATAATTTGTAACAACAGATATTTTAATTATAGTTCAGTAGGCCTACCCTAAGCCTTTTTCGTAGATTTTTTTGTTTGTGTGTCTTTATTTTGTTAACGTACATTACAAAAGATAATGGTTGTAAAAAATAATTAACAGATTCTAAATTTTCTAAGCTGGTTGCTATGGTAATGAACGTAAATGCATTCAACAAACGTGTGTGTTGATTCAGTAAAGGCCACACCTAGAGTTGTATTGCTAAGATTTTGATTCAAATCAGCTGTTTTATCTGATATATAAGCTGGGAATGAACCTCCATATTTTGATAATTTTCAACCCTTAAAATTAATATTTTACAAAATCCTTTCTAAGTGCACTACTAAATAATGATATGAAGACACCCTAGACATTTTAATATTCTAGCCATCACAGTTTTGGCTGTGCGTTAATTATGAATCAGTCCGTCAGTCAGTACTTCTTCTTTTAGATTTACAGAAGATAATCTACTTAGATGCATTTAACAAATCATCCATTTACTATCAAAACGGTGAAAAATATTTCTTTAGAATCCCGTTATTTTAAAATTACTACCAACCGCGTCATCTTACTAAATTATACAGAATTCCAAATCTGGGCATGTTGCTGTTTAGCCGATCTTTTTATTAATATAAGCTCCTTAGTTTATAAAATAAATCCAGAAATCATGCCTTCAAATTAATGTCAAGATTGTATCCCAACAAATACATTAAAACTTGAACATCGAAAATTTAAGGACAGTTTTTTTATTATAAAAGGAACGGAATGAAACTTATATCATTCGAAAGGTTCTGTGTCATAGACGTGCACAAAAACATTATGTGTGTATGTTGCCGTTAAAACAGGTAAAATAAAATAAACTAGGAATAAACTGAAATTGTGTTACTAAGCTGGTTATCCGAACCAACTGTTTTATCTGTTATTTTATGCAATTCGTTGCTATGGGAATGAATATAAAAATGTGTTTTTCTAGGACACGACTTCATATTTTTCATGCACACGAGTTTTCCGAACAAAACACGCTTCAAACAATTAAATGAAAGCATTTTGATCACATTCATGGCTGTATGAGCTAATATCCCTTTGCTTTCCTGCACGGGAAAATATTATTCAAATAAATACTTTCTTAACTTTTTAAAATTATATTATCACTTATCTGTATTTATTTGTTAATTTATTCTACAATTTAATAGTTAAATACTTCTCAGGAATTTAATATATTAATACCAAATCAAATATATTAATATATTAATCATTACTTCCTCTTTGTCCTCTCCCGCTCTTTTCCTCGTAGCTTCAATGTAAGAATTCAGAATTTGCTTACAAATAAATTCCAATTAATTACGTGAAAAAACAATTGTAATTTCGTTACTTCAGACGTTCTTGGAAAGGTTGTTTTGCGATTTCCTAACCTTCTTAAAACTAGTTTTTATTTTTGTTACCAATTTATTAAATTACAAAATTCCCCACAGACTATTTAAAGCTATACTCTCCTCCCCCTTCATTAGCCTGCCACAAAATAAAGCCGTTAAACTACAAACAAATGATAGCATTATCTGCCAACTGATAAAATTCGCACATTGAAACATTTTTATTTCTGATGAACCTGTCATTTGAAAAGACAGTAATCAATCTCTACTTGGCGCCTAAGTCGGTCGGATATAACTGGATACTGTCGCGATAAAATTGGCTAGCTAGGAAATTTTGTTCGAAAACCAACAGTACTAAAACTTTAGGGTTTGAACTTTTTGGGTCTCTTGAAACATATTGTGTGCACTTTTCCTCAAGACGTCATCAAAAGAACCAACACAGTAAATTCACCAAAATACGAAAAAGAAAAACCAGTTTATTTAAACCCTTCACTGAGCCATGGCTTACGGCCATGCAGTTTTATACTATCTGTGTTATGACATACTCTATACGCTTTTGTTTGTTTACTTAAATACTGTAGCAAAATGAGCAAAACATTCAAAGCCGAAGGCTGTGTATCTAGTCATATGTTGTCAACTTGGATACGAGTTAACAACTCACTGTTTGCTTTACTTCCGCCGTCCTACCCTCTTTTACTCCCATAGACAGTCTTTAAACTAACAGGTTTAAGGGTTAGTTAAAGGGTTTAAAAACTTCCCTTGAAATAGATAACATTGATATTAAATTTATACAGTTGGGACACACGAATCCACTGCTTCCTCTCCTGCCCGATGCAGCCACATCACCACAAAGAATCAGGTTCACATTCACGCAAACGTATTCCTTTCAGTCAATAATAAAACTATTAAATTATTGACTCCACTCAAACGTTCTGTTGGTGTTTATTTGGGGCCAGTAGCATGTGATCCCATTGATCAGTCGGTGAGCTAATTTTTTGTATCCTGGTAGATGTTTCATTTTTTGGTGGATCGGACGTACAAAGTAAACTAAACAGACCAAAACAGTGCATTAGCCCAATTGAGACTGATTTGAAAATTAACTCGGCTGAATAAAACTTTCAGAACTATCATTTCCAACTCGATTTATGGCGGTGACCCAAAGTCCAGACAACCTTCGAAAAACGGCAGCCTATCAAAGTAGCGATATGTACATTGAAGGCACGTCTGCTTTTTCTTTAGTCCATAACCTTCCTTCACTCCTACTTTTTCGAGCAACACTGATCTTTTATTGCTTAAAACTTGGCCAGTTTCTGAATAAGGCATAAAACATCAGGATCATGTGTACTCAAATAGGAGTTACGTAGGTGATGGGAAAGAGATAATTGAATCTTCACCTACAACGTATAGGGAAATTATTCTACCAAAACTCTATTTTGAGAAGAAACATTCACTGAACCAACCTGTGCAAAACCACTCCCTCAGAATCAACATTTTGTGTCTTTTAAAGGACGTGATAATTTTAGTTTGGTGAATCATGTTTACATAATCGGACGACCATATTGAGAGCGCTAGTCAAGTGGATTATTCCAAACAGCTGATACCACTGCTTCCAAATACGGCGAATGTAGTTGCGCCGATTAACTCTGCAAAGTGTATTTATGTGCTTAATTGGTCGGTAACAGCCGATCGAATTACGACGATCAATCAACGATTAGTTCGCTTTATGGACATTATAATTGCTTTTTGTGTGTTGTAGAACAGATTAAATTAATAACCAGAGGAATTGCAAAGAGAGTATTAGACAGTGGCGACTCGTAGCTAAGATTAATGGGGGTGCTGCATCAGAACATATTTAGCCTTATTTTAAAATTGTGTAAAAAGAAACAAACGAGTATGAAAAGATATATTTTCGCACTTCACAATAAAACAAAGTGTTGCGACCTGCTTGTGCAATGTAAATCTGTTACTACTTCACCTGCCTGATAAATTTGTTGCTTCTGAAATCACAGACTCATTACCAAACACGCACTAAAACAACTACCATCCACCAGCACGCCAGGGTAGGCAATGCGGGAACAACAGTCCTCTCTCTGTGAAACTCACAGTTCCATACAAACATTGTTGTATACTTCTCATAAACTAGGGATGGCTATTCATTACCATTAAGATTAAGAACCATATATTGTTCAAGTATAATTTTAGGATATTCGAAATTGGGTTGTAAAGCTAACTGCAAACAAGACATTTTACTCATTTTATGTTTGATACTTTATAAGATGAAAATAGTAAAATAAACCTAGTTTCAAGAAGAATTGATTATGTGCCACTATTAACTATTGCTATTTTTCCAGCAACAATTTTCAGGTTTTTTTTAAATTTGTGAATTTAAAGTTACTATTTTAATTCCATTTCCCCGACATTTTATACAATTTCGTTCGACTATTTTCCATTTCCCACACATTTTTACAATTTCCCTGATTACTTTTCATTTCCCTTAAATTTGTATACAATTTCCCTGACTACTTTCCATTTCCCTGACATTTTTACAATTT
>JAGFPH010000453.1:136137-174449 GCA_018207615.1 Philaenus spumarius
TTTCCCTGGCTATTTTCCATTTCCCAGACATTTTTACAATTTCCCTGACTACTTTCCATTTTTATGAAATTTTTACAATTTCTCTGACTACTTTCCATTTTTCAGACATTTTATACAATTTTCCTGATTTGCTCTGACTATTTTTCATTTCTCTGACTAGATTCACTTCCATGGCATTTTTACAATTTCCCTGTCATAACCTTACTATTTTTCTTTTCTCTGACATTTTAACAATTGCCCTGATTATTTTTCATTTCCCTGACATTCCCTGATACGTTTCAATTTCCCTGACTTTCACTGACTATTTTTCATTTTCCTGACGTTTCCTGATATTTTTAAAATTTTCCTGGCTATTTTTTATTTCCTTGACCTACCCTTCATTGTACTAATTGCCATAAACTATAGAAGTTAACAAAGAAAAAAACACAGTAAAAGTAGTTTCATTTCACAGAAATATATCTTATTAAACTAATAATTCAGAAATGGCTACGATGACCTCGTTATATGATCATACCTTCTCTGTATAATGAACGTATTAACAAACACTCTACAACCCATATCTTATTTCCGACATAAAAATAGACCAAGAACGTAACAACAACTGTAATTCATAAAGTTTGAGCTGCATCAGACGACCACACTTTAAAAGAGAAGCACTTAATCCACACCATATATCTTCAGGACAACATAACACTTCAACCAGTTATTTAGATTGCTTTCTCTACTCAAGTTTTTGTTTGAAGTGTTATCCAATACTAATGAAACCGCTTGAGATCAGTTTAACTGGCTGAAGATTCAACTCGGAAGCAGGAAGTATAAACTAACTTTAAACTTATATAGAAATGCCCAATCCAAATATCGTTGTTTAAATTTAATGAATGGAACAGTTAATTTCTTTGTTAAAATCAGATAGGGTTTTTAATCCAATCTATCTAGTATATAAGCGAGTTTGTCGTGACTGAAATAAACAATCAGTAGCGGAAAAACTACGTAAGATACAAATACGAAAATTTGAAGATATTCTTATTGGGTCATAGACGCTACATAAGAAATGATTTTGGAAAATTTTATTTTAAAAATGGGTGAAATTCGGAATTTCATTACCATCCATATAACAGATAAGACAGGTGATTCAGATCAAATGCATAATACAATTTTAGTTTAGGCCTGTATTGAATCAAAACGCGTCCCTTGAATGAGTGTATTTTCATTAACATAGCAACCAACTTAGCAAATTTATTTTTCACGCCTGCAGCTTTTTCAGAGTAGGTAAATTACAAAAAAAATTTTGTATGGTTGAGTATATTATTCAAACGTAGCTCGAACTAATGGTACACATAGGACACTATCACACCCTTAGCACACCTGGGAAGGGGATGTATTTTTTCAAGATCGCTGGAACAACTGATGTTTGTGCACTAGAAATTATTCGGCAGTAAAGCACTGGCAAGTATCAGGCTCTGCTGCAGTGGCAATTTTTGCTCAACTTCTTACTTTAACAGAGCGTATTATTTAATGCTGATCGAACCAGTAACTGTGTTTGAAGTTCAAACTTCAGTACACTGGACGAGCTCCTTGAACCACTGCGAAAAACACTCTTTAGAATAAAGTTAAACCTTTTTAGGCAATATTAGAGTGCATTGTAAAGAACAGAATTTGTCCAATAAAAAATGTTCACAAAAGGCAAAGTAAGAAGAGTGGCCGAAAGACTAAAGGAAAATAATCACAAAATTCGTCTTATCCTGCGATTTTTTACAAAAAGTTCAATCCACGAAGGTGACTTCTAAGACGAGAGCTTAGATCTCAAACAAATAATCCATGTATGTAACAACTAATAATTGAAGATGTGGAGCATAGGGAAACCCTCATTGTAAGTTTATATTACCACACTAACATTTCATTTGATAGAAGCGTTCTCAACTAGAATTCCAAATACAAAATATTAAACAATAGATCCAATATGGCGGATATAGCACCACAGTCATAAATGCAACTTAGACTCCAATATAGTCTTTATCTTGTCTCACAGGCATTACCCAGTAGAATCCCTTTCTTAAGGAGATAAAAACAAAATAAAACAGGACAACACTCTTGTCAGATTAGGTAAGCTAGTTGTCTATCGTGGTTACAGTAGACCTACGAGCTCATTGAACTTTGAAATATAACGGCAACATAAGGATTGTATTGATCAAACTTCAGTTTTGGCCCGTTAGTCATTCATTCTATGCTCTATTATAGTATCTTCAATATCATGATGGTCTCATAAGTATTAAACCTTTCCTTTAGCCTCACGAATTTTTGTATATACAAGAAAACCCGGTTGTTGTTTCTGCACGCATTACTTTTTCTCGTGGAAGATATTTCTAAGAAATTTTGGTATTGATTATTTTATATTATTTATAAATGTGAGGGGTACTGCGGTTTCTCTCGCAGATATAATAACCTGATAAAAGAAATATCGGGAAAATATTGAAAGTTTGCAAGCCCAAAAACATATATTGAGTTTCGTCCAAATCGATCTGTTTTCCTTTCAGGACTACGTAAATGATTAGCTATGTAATGTACCAATAAGAGCTTAGTTTTCCCCAATTTATTCACTGGCCCAAAAACTTATAGAGTTACGTAGAAATTAATCTATGTTACACATTTAGGCGCCAGTAAGAGCAAAAACAACGATTTCCGCCCTTTGTTTGAGGTGATTTCACGTCTATTAATAGGCTACATTTTACCTAAAATATTTCCTTAGTACAATATTGTAGGCCTACTTACACGCAAATAATCGACTGCAAATGTTTTTTCTCTACTATTTATAAAAATAAGCATAAATAGGAGCACTTGAGTTTTAGGCCTCTAGCTTCATAGCCCGTTGCCAGTTTATAAGACATTCTGGAAATTTTCGATCGTTCCGGAACAGAAAGTCCATTCTGGAACATTGTAGAACGTTCAGCAACATTCCAGCCAGTCTCAGAGGCCTCTTTGGAACTATATTCCCAGCTGCTTCGCCGATTTCCTATAAGAAGTCCATTGGTGCGACGCGCTCTTTATCACCGAACCCAACCCTTGCAGTTACAAACCACACCATATAACCCCATGGAGCTGTGAGGGTGGGTTACGGAGTTATAAGCACCACGCATGGTTAAACCACGGCTTTACTTTTTGATTTTATAATTTAGAAAAATCGTGACAGTGTTAAAATACCATATTTATATTTGTTAGAATGAACAGTCAAGTACAGTTTCGTTACACTCGATAAGATGGGCCAAAAGTAATTTCATACATAAACTGAAGAAAGTTAGGTACTACTTACTCTTCGTCGAAATTTACCATACTAAACTTATAATAACGAGAGGTTCCTGGTCGTTCGCTTTCTTCCATCCCACAGTTTCAACTCAAGTTTATTACAATATGTAAACGGTTTTGTCGTGTTACAGTTTCATAACAACCAACTTATTAATACTTAATTCCCATTAACCCAAACCAGTGACTTGTGAAATAAACAGTTTCCTGTTCTCATTCAGTTAATTAACTTCTACTCAGACGACTGAATGAACGCTTTGATTATATGCAAAACAATTTGTGCTTTTTTTATTTAAACGACCTTCGTTCGCCTTTTAATGTTTTACTACTCAACAAGCAGATTCGTAAGTATAAAAACAAACACTGATTGGTAAAAAGACATAAATAGAGAGAACTGAGATCTGACTGGCACAGAATCAACGTAAATCAAAAAATATTTAAGATAAAAATATGAAAATTTAAAGGTATATTCCTTATGGGATCATAAACGCACACTAAGAAAGGATTTTGCTAAATTTTTATTTTAAATCGTAAAAATTATGAAAATAGCTGAGTTCACTCCTAGCCCTATAACAGATAAAACATCTGTTCGGATCAAAAGCTTAGCAATATTGAATGCATTTACATTCATAACCATAGCAACGAACTTAATAAATTTAGAATCAGTTTTTTATTTATTCTTCACAACCAACGGCTTGTTTAGGTTAGATTAACAAAATAAAAGCAATCGCAATGAAAATCAACAAAAATTCTTGCTAAATTATAATTTAAACATCTGTTGGTGCATTTTATAAATAAATCAGTTGATTTGGATCAAATAAACACAATTTTATAGGTTAGGCTTACAAAGCACCAAAACACGTTTAATGGCAACCAATTTGACAAATTTAGAATTATTTTTCACAACTAACAAATTTTTTTTAGATTAGGTAAAAGCAAACAAAAGGTTTACTGTATTATAAGTGAAACATCTGGTGTTACATATTATGTTGTTTCCTTTGGTAATATAAAATTATTAAATTACAACGCATGTCGTAGTTCGATTTATTGGAGTGGTCGTGTCTGAACCAACACACATTTCTTTAAAGAATTTACATTTATTAATACAGCAACCTACTTGGCAAATTTAGAATCTGTTAATTATTAATAGGGGCTCTGCCCCTGGACGCTTCGCGTCCCAACCCCGCCTCGGCCTTCGCCCTCAGATGGCTGCTTCGCTTCGCTCGCAGTTGGAAAATTCGCTAAAGAATCTCGTTAATCTTCGGCTCGTTTGTACATAGGTTTGTAAAATTATGAAACCAGTATTAAATATATTAACAGTAACTACAAGATTAATTATAACCTCAAATACATGCTTTAGAAACGAGAGAGGCTTTCATTACGATTTTAGTCCTAGTTCTACTATCTTCTGTCAACTAAGTTTTGAAACCAGGCCTAAATATAATAAAAATTATTGCAGGATTAACATAACCTCAATACTATGTTGCAGAAATGAGCCAGGACTATATTACAAAATTGGCTATTAGAATTTATCCATCTTTGACAAGTTTACCTTTTTTTTTGACAAAATAAATTGTTAAATCAGGCCCAATTTATTCTAATTCCAACGTGCTAAAACAGTATAAATTAGCTTGTTTTTTAACAGTAATTAAAAACTATCCAATGAACAGCTGATTTTGGATAATACTCAATCTCAGTTCTATTCCACTCTATTTCCAACGTGCTAAAACAGTATAAATTGGCTTGTTTATAAACAGCTGTTTTGATCGCTTTATTTACTATTTCGTTGTTATTTTGTAACCAACATGGCAACCCATAAGACCCTATGTTAAAATTTTTCAACTTTTAAATTAGATTTTCTCAAAAAATTGCGTTTTACACGAAATACAACCATATGGGTGTACTTAAAAATCAAAACTACATCTAAATACAAAATTTCTTTGAATTCGTTTTCGAGATCCGCGACAGATACAAAGATAGATACAAGAATTGCTCATTTAAATTAATAAGATTAACAACCAATAGCAGTTATAAGTTAGGTTTATATCGCCCTATTAAATACAAAACTCCTGTCATTCACACAAAAAACCTACCCTACTGCGTATGCATCAGGAACGAGGATACCGCACCCCACCACCCTACCTCGATACATGTAACTCAATCTTAATCGTCATTTCAGAGAAAATATGAGATTATACAATACTGTAATCTGTGTCCATTTGCTTGGTTAATGAGCGAGCGAGCCCCTAGTAGAAACATAAAGAAGAAAGTACAAGTTCTACTTGCCCCAACTCTTCGAAACATATTTGTGATTTGTACCTTACAATGATACAATTTAAAAGGTATATGTATTAACGAACACGAAGGTGTAAATGTGAATTCATTGTTATTATTTAAATTGTTAAGCTTGGAAAATTGTTTGATTAAATTTTACAAAATTATTTACAGGACATTAACTAATGTCTTTTTCAATTATAATAATGAATTCTTTGACTTTCACGGCAATGGAGTCACATCATCTCGTGGGAACAATAACCACTAGGGAATACTGATCGAAGATCTTTGAATGCTCCTAGAAATATTTTAAAGATATATTTGTCACCTGTTTTTTGTGGTTGTTGTAAATAAATTTAACTTTATAGTTGTAAGTGTCGGGTGTTTTAATTGCGTTTCTTCGGTTTCTTTCATAAAATTAAAAAACGGAACCTTTATTAAAAAAAAGGGAACGGATCTCTGCCACAGTTAAATATCTCACGAACGAATGCATACAGTTATTACAATGAGGCGTGTTAATATACTTTACAATACTTGGAACCCGTTAGCCCAAACCAATGAGTATAACAAACAAAGCCTCACCAACTTCAGTTAACCCTACTCACATTATTTGCAAATGTTACATACGCATCGGCCATTCCATGCTAACCAATAGGTTTATGATGCGGCATAAGGATCCGCCGCTTTGT
Source organism: Philaenus spumarius (assembly GCA_018207615.1). Classification (NCBI taxonomy): domain Eukaryota; kingdom Metazoa; phylum Arthropoda; class Insecta; order Hemiptera; family Aphrophoridae; genus Philaenus; species Philaenus spumarius. The sequence continues at coordinate 142,398 of JAGFPH010000453.1, forward strand.
ACGTACTGTTCTATATTCATTTAATCAAGTACCTTCTTTCTAAGTGTGAAAAATAAAAGTATGTCGAAAGCTGTTTCGCCTAACGAATTACATTCTGACGATGCTGGATGATGATAACCATACCATTGATATAGTGTTAAGAGTTTCTGCCACGTGAAATGTGATTGGTAATATTTAGAGTTACCTGATTTATCGAAATTATCTTTTGTATTTTGTTAACTAGTCTAGGTAGTGTGTTGTGAATTAACTGTTGATCTTTTGTGTTTGAATGTTCCAATTGTTTAATTTATGAGCATTAATTGAATGCTCGTGTTTTCCGTGCAATTATTTCGCCTTAAAAAATTACTTTTCGCTTGGTGAAGAACATAAGACGTGTGCAAGTTAAATCAACGCAAATTAACAAAAAAAAGTGGGGGGAAATCACAAACAAAAATAAAAATAACAACGTTGAAAATGACTTTACAACCCAGATCTGATTTCCAGAAACGATAACAATAGCTTCCTATTTGCTTCAGACACGCAAGGAAATAACACAATGGTGGATTATAGGACAAGAAGCTTAAAACGTCATAAACGTCTACAATCAATAAGGTTTCCTTACAATAAATTCACGACAAATTTAAATATATCTTGCAAGATAGGCCTAGACATTGATCATATTATGTTACGAACAACCTTCAAGCAGAACACCACTAAAATGTATATCAACGTCTATTCCACAACAAATAATTAACACAGATAAAAAGTTTAAACATAAATTGTTTATTTATATTTCGCAAATAAAGCACGCAATACAGTAGTTCTCGAAACTTCATAAAAGTACAGTAGTAACTACTCGTTAAGATATGACGAGAAGAAATGAGTTAAAACACTGCAGGTTAAAAAATAACATAGATAAAACAAATAAAGTAAACCAATTATAAGACAATTACAGCACAAAAATAGTAATAATTCTCTCGAAACACTCGTCAATAAGATCAATGTAAAGAGCAAATTGGCAAACATAAAATAAACTAAATACGCTCAATATAACTCCAATCAAACTCCAACAATAATCTATATACTGTACGTGTAAAAATGAATAGTTCTCTCGGTCTTCTGTAGACACAAAAACTACTCGATCGATTTCACTGAATATTTAAAAGTTTGCCAATATTAGTGCCGGGAGTCTTTAACTTTAAAAAAATATCGATTACCGTACTACTTTTAAAGGGTAAAATGGGGTTACTACCCTAAAACAATATGCACCACCTTTAATATAAATACAAAATTTAGAGGTGAAATTCGCACAATTGAATTTTAAGTGATACATAACAAAATTATAGACCTCCAATTTTTTTCATTTTCGTTTAAGGGGTTGAACACTGGAATAACAACCCCTAAAACAATAAATATTCATTACTTTACTCCCATTGAAGCCAGAGAGCGAACAAAATTTCGGTCACTACCATTTAAGGGGTTAAAATTAGTTAACGATGAGTTAGCTATAAGATGAATGTTAATTCCATTCACTTCCTACAAAATAGAGAAATGAAATTCAGTGCATAGGAAAGAAACCCCATTTGCATTTCGATTACTTGAGTGTTAAATGGGAAACTACCCTTAAAAATAAATAATTCCTGATTTCTGCACTTGCTATGAAGCTTATACTCGGTGCATATTATGCTTAATTTATACATAGTAAATTTAAAAACAAAACAATTGCATTTAGATTATTTTCACCGAAGGGGTAAACATTTTTCGTATCTAATATTCTAAGTAAAATGTACTCAAAGATGTGATATGCTTTAAGGCCCGATTTGTAATTGTTACGTTCTTTCGGGAGTTATGAGTACCAAATTGGGAGAAAACGGGTATTTTTAGCTCTTATTGGTGCACAGTTAATTGGGGGCCTGAAGGGGAAACAGATTGATTTGGATGAAACTCTCTAGACGTTTTTGGGGCAGTGAACTCTTCAATATTTACCATATATTTCTTTCATTCGTTTACCCATATCTGCGAGCTAGGCCGCGGGTGCCCCTGCTAGTATACAATAAAAGCATTTATTTAAGATGACGTGGACAATTAAAGTACTGTATATTTGTATTTACTGTGACTGTTATTATTTCGAGTCAACCTTAAGAACAAGAAATATATGGAATTACAACCCGCCACTATTTTAAACATCCCAAAGGCGTCGGACAATATCGAGAGGCATTAGTCATCTGTTTAATTGTAGTGCCGGCTCCCGTAAATTTGATGCTAGTTGGTTGTGAAGATGGATCCTCAATTAGGTGAAACATGCATGCTAGTCAAGACTTTCAGTTTAAATTGTACAAGTACCGATTTTTTTAAACAATCTTGGAATATCCAAGAGCATGGTAGTAAAAAATAACTGTACACTATGTTGTCGTAGTTTATCACCAAAAATGTTGTAACACTTATCACCGACCATCCTGTGTATGCATTAATTAGAATACACGGAATTAGTTTTCTCACAACTGTTATAATATAACAATGAACTATTATATTACTTGTTATGATATTCTTGTAATTGTTACAAATTGTATTATAACCATTGTCAATAGCTCGTTGTGGAATTTACTTGGCTTCTTATTTTCTTGCCAAATGCCCTATCTTGATGTATACTACTGTTTTAGATAGAAAGTAGTTTCTGAGTCTCATAAATAGAAAGGATTGGCATGCGTTAGGGAGTAAAAAAAAAATGCATCGACTGTCAGGCTGAAACTAATAAAACAATCTAGTATATGATGACTGTATTTTATTAATTTGTATTATGTTCATATTGTAAGAAAGTTTTTTATTTTAAAAATTAAGCTAGGTTAAGGTATATTTTGCTCTGTTTCCATGTCATGTTGTCTTCTCTTTTATTAGGAATTTGTTTGTTTGTTATATTGTATAATTAATTAAGAAAAGTTTCTGTTATCTAGAATTTTTACCAACCTGGTTGACGGTCAGTAGACCATTACCAAAAACAGTTTCATTATGTTAGTTTTGTAATTATTATTATCATGTCTTAATAAAAGCACTATTTTTATTTCATTTGGAATAACCATTTTCAAACGGATTTTCTATATTGTAGTGTATGCTCTAGAATACATTTCAAAGAGAACATAGTTTATTCAGTGATGAACGAGTTACTTACAATAAACCAACCATAACTGAAATACTTGTAATAAAAGTACTTTTTCTATTGTCAATTTCAATTCATAAATTTCATTAAAGGTCTATTTTAAAGAATTTATTTATTTTAATGTTTACTTTATTTTATTACGAAATGTATTATAAAACAATTAACTAGACTGACACTTTATTTAACTACCCCTATTAAAAATAATAATAAAAGACCCTCACACTCCAGATCGTTAATTTAGAGATTTACGAATTCTAACAGCAAGATTGCCTCTGAAATGAACACGGCATTACTACTATAACTGCAATTACCTCTTCTTGCCATATCCGATGTTATCGAGTTCAATGTGCCTGTAAGCCGCGTACGTAGCCATCACGTTCACTCACAACAGACTGCCGTCGTTCTCTCCGCTCAAGCGCTTATATCACCTCCCCTTCCCCTACCCTACTTCTCTCCGTATCAAATCAAATACCAATAAGTCCTTCAATTTCTGCCTACATCCCTTTGTTTTAACAATTAATTGAGGATCCACCTTCACAAACAATTAGCACCAAATTTACAGGAGTTGGCACTAAAATTAAACGGATGATTAATGCCCCTTGACATGGGCCGACGCCTTTGGGATGTCTAAAATAGTGACGGGATGGAATTCGATATGTTTCTTGTTCTTAAAGTTGATTCGAAATAATAACAGTCGCAGTAAATAAATAATTATTACTTTAATGATCCGCGTCACCATAATTAAATGCTTTTATTAGCGAATTTCCGTAGACAAGATGAGCTATTACAGTGACTCTTATTTTAATGGTTGAAATTGTCAAATTACGTGAGTTCACTTCCATAAAATATAAAACAGCTGATTTAAATCAAAATCTGAGCAACACAATTCTAAATTCACAATCTAAACTTAATCAACATTATGTGTTGTAATGCATTTTCATTCATTACCATAGCAACCAACTTAGACAATTTAGAATCAGTTAATTATTTTTCAGAATAAAATGTTTCTAGGATAGGTTAAAAAAAATAAACAAAACTAAAAATAAACGAAAAATGGATACTGCATTATGATTCAAACATCTGTTATTAGGCTGATTATTACAAATAAAACAACTGATTTGGATCACAAGCTTGACACAATTTTAGGTTAGGCCTACACTGAACGTTTTTCTTGTGAACGTTTAGATTTATTACCTACCATTGCAACCAAATTGGAGAATCAGGCAATTATTCTTTAAAACCAACTTTTTTTTTAGGTTAAGAAATGGCAAACACAAACCTATCACTGTTAACATTGTGCCAACTTTATTTATTAGTAAGCTTTACCGTATCTAATTTGGTTATATTTTATAACTTGAAAATTGCCTCTCTTCAATATAAAAACAATCTTTGTCATAATCAATCACCATTCCCGTGAAAATATAGTATACAATAATCTCTTTGCATTTGTTTCGGCACAAGTCGTCGCGGGGGTTGGCGAGCGAAGCGAGCTGGAGGCGGACCCCTCTAGTTGAATATAAAAACTGGACATTTTATGTTAATGACACTGTATCACAGATTAAATATAAATCATAAGTAGGTCAAAACTACTAATTATAACCAAAACTGTGCACAAATATCGTCCTAGCTTTCTCTCGTATCCACAGCTTAAGCTGGTTAAATCTATTATCTTTGTAATCCCGAAATACCAGATGTTAAGGACAGTCTGAAATGTATTGCGGGAAATCGGAGCCGGTCGAATGAAATTGTAAAGATTTATCCACCCAAAGCTAAATATACGCGATAACAACGTTTCTCCTTATATATTTTGGGGAATAGAAAATGGTTTTAAAATGTAAGCAAAAATTTATTGTAGAGATGAAATTGTGCCTTATTTTAAACGGCTTTAAAATAGGCGCAGCAATTATCCGCTATGTTGGGTTCAACGTCAGTCTACGAACACTTTGATTAACAAATTAAAAATTTTAATACATACGTCTACAAACTTGATAACTTTAACCCTTTAACGGTCAACTCAGATACAACGGACGTCGGTAGTTGAGGCAAAAAGAGTCAGTTAATACGTCACCAAAACAATTTTTTTTTCAATAATTAACATGTAATTCTTGTTTAAGTATAACAACAGTATTATAGTGAACCAAACTCCTAGTTAGTTACAGTGATATTTATCGGTATATCGAAACATTCAGTTGAGGATTTATCAACAAATATTTGTAAATGTTGTATTTTATGGGTAATAGGCTGTTAACCTACTACGTTTTAGAAAATTCAATATACTAAATTTCGGTTCTGATTGAATGGTATAATACTATGTGTTATATGAGTGTTTCTGTTTAACAGATTAAAAATATTTCCCATGTATAAAATATGTTTTATCATCCCACTTCTTCGGTTTTTTATTTTCAAGTAAAAATAAAATTTATAATGATTAAAAATATAAGCAAGGATAAATAAATAAGATCATACATTATTTTATTATACATTATTTGTATATATTATTATACGTTATTTTTCAGTAATTATAAAGTTGATTTAACTGGCTAAAACACAAAAGGAAAAAAATTAAGATTGAATAATTCGTTTGATCGATAAAAAGAAATGTTACGATGTAGGCCTATAATATACGATCATGCATATTCACTGATCTTGGCTGTTTTGGTCGTCAGTGCCGTGACGCTAGGCGTTGGAAGACAAAAGTTACATAAAAAACTCATGTAAATAGTTTTGCATACTCTTGAAGGTTGTGAATAGCGATCACCTTTAATTTACAATAATTGTTTATCAGTTTTTTACCACAATCCTTATATATTATTTCTCAAATGTGTTTTTTGTGGCAATATTTTCCTTAATATTATACATCAAAATTAAGGATTCAAACATAATTTTAGAGCTTATGTTCCCCGCTATTGACAAACAATAGACAAACAGCTTAAAACTCATGTTTTCGTTACAAAAATTTATTAAAAAACTTTCATATGATAGTTCATATGGTTCCTAATGAAAGCGCCATCTATTAACAACCCGTTTTGCTAACATGGCAGCTGTTAGTTAGATGGTTTACATTCTATATGCAAGTGTAATCTATCACCCAAATCAATCAAATTAAATCAAGTTAAAGCGTTGTAAATCGTTCTAAACTATTGTTTATAAACCAACGTAACTAACTGAATTAAATCAGCTAATTAAATCAGGTAAGTACTCCTAACTTGCGCTCGGGTCAGCTAGTAGAATAATAATACTCAAAAAAATTATTATATTTCCAAGCGACATGGACACATTTTAAAACTGAAGGGAATGTCATAAAATTGTAAGAAGTCTAACGTAAAATGTTTATAACTCAAGCCTGTGAATCGAAAATAATATATATAAAATTTTGATAAAATTCTTCTTACAGTCAAATAAGGGAGCCGCGATGGCTTGTTATAGCCGCGATGGTGCTCCAATATAGACTCTGGACTTTGGTTTTTATCGCGAGTTATTCCAAATAAAGTACTTAATTTGCCCCACATCTTCAAAGTGAGCACATTAAAGTAATATACAAACAATGTCGCAGCCTTTAAGACAGACATATCGTTGTAGACCTAAATTATGAAAATTTACAAATCAAGCAAATCCAATTAACATTTTAGATATAAAATTTAATTTACTTTTCCTACATAAACTTTACTAAAATATAGCATGTATTACTAAATTACCTGGCAAATAAGTTAAGTGTGAACTAATGGTAGGCCTAGAGTGATTCTCAAAACACGTTATACAGCAGAGTAACGGTAACTGTAAAGGGTATTTCAAGATCGTTCATAATTTTAATTGCCTGCATTGTTTCATTACACAGAAACAGTTTTTACTGATGAATAATTGAATTAAATTACATTCAAAATTACATCTCATTTACAGTATTAGAATTAGAATGATAGACATTTCTTTCTTTTGTAAGCACATACAACATACAAGCTGTTAGTATTGCATCTTGCACTATCACCCTAATAGGCCTAATAGTAGGCTATAAAGTGAAAATAAAGACAATAGTCGTACATATTTAGTTAAGTATCTCGCACATTAATTTATTTATACTAATGTAAACATGTTGAGGTACTTACATATTATTAGCCTTTTTCAGAAATCGAGCAGATTACATTACATTATTACATTTTTATATAATAATTAACGAAAATTCAGACACTTTACACCGATCATTCTCTAGACTTAACAAGTACCGGTATGTCAAGTCAAGGGAGAAGGCACTTTTTGGGCTGATTCCAAAAGCAAAAATAATGAAAAATGTTTAGATAGACATATATTATGTCCGGAGATAGTTATTTTTCGAATTATGAGCCATTTTGTTTATTTTATTAGATTTTTAGAATTCTATGTAGGCAACACACTTGTTACGTAACCTTTTTCCAATGTACAAAAAACCAGAACTTTATGTTGCATATTTTAAAAATGGCGCCCATTTAAAATGTTTAACATCAAATATCTCTAAAACAGCTAACTTTACAAAACAATCTTAAGGAAACAAAAGAATTAAATGTTTAATGACAATCCAACTGTTTTCCCCCGTAGCTAAACACCCCCCTGGCAAAAACGTTATTTCTTAAACTTAAAATAAAACTACTTGAGGATGTTTTCATCTCACATCACCTCCTAATAGAAAAGATAAACCGAAAAATGGGCAAACTGGGCAGGCCAATATGTCAAATACCTTTTAAAATCAAACGAACAGAATATCTAACTTGTTGTTACTGAAATAAGGCCACAAAAGTATAAGAAAAAATTACTTATACTAAAATACCAAAAACAAGTTTATAAAAACATATGTCCTAAAATACATCAATTTCATATTCAGTATTTTTACAAAACCCGTTTGTTTTGGAAGCGAATTTGGTAGCAAATATTCAGACAAAATACGCATTTTTATGTAACGTATTTTAGGTATAGACTACAAAATATAACATTTTACATCACGTATTTTCAATATATTTTACGCCGATTATTTCAAAACCGGTTAACTACAGAAATGCATAAGAGACAGGGCTACAACGCGGCGAAGCAAATGCAAACATATTATTGTATACTCTGATATTTTCACATAAATTCCAATTGATTAGGACAGAGGCACTTTCGTAAGGTGGTGGGGACCTGGATCCTGGAGTGCTCCTGGAAAACAATTGATTTTCAATCTTCACCATACTAGAAAGAAAATGAACAGTTACATCTAACCCTTTATCTCTGTAGAAATGCGCCGACTAAGACTTGCCTAATCGTGTTATGTTGGTAAGGACTGATTGAAAGGTAAGTTTATAATATCCATACCGAACTGGTTAATAGTTTGGTATGTATTTTAATAACCGTTGAGTCAGGAATATCTAATCTGTATGGTATTACTCAATGTAGGCTACACTACACTATGATGCTTGGAATTTAAAACTGAACAGTCACCTCATTAGGTATTCTGGCAGGATAAAATGTTTTTAACAGAAGAAAAAAGTGGTTTTAAAAGAGTCCCACATCTTAAAACAGTTTCCAATTACTCTAAAGAAGCACTCTAAAGGGACAAACATTTTAAACGATTGTGAACGTCTTTTAGTCGATGATTAATTAAAAACAAGGGATGCCTGGGGCATAAAAAGGCTAAGCCACTCTGGCTGGATCTTAACATTGACTTCGTATTCGTAACAATTCAATTTTTTCTGTTCCTCTTCGAGTTCAAGCTGAAGATTTCTAATCATTCGAATTAGGCACATCATAATTTAATCCATCATATATTATGTTCCTTTACCTGAAGAAAATTTTCAACAGATTCGTCAGTGACTAAATCATTCTCACGACGACGTCTATAGTACCTATGCTTGTAAGTCTGACTACTTGTGGCTGATCTTCTTTTTTGAGGCATTTCAAATTATATAGTTGAGTAAAATACAAAAAATGCGACAGTTGTTAATTGCAATGTTTTTTTTTTTTTACTAAAGAGACAGTGAAACTTTTGCGAAAAACTGACACCGGCCCGCCACAATTACCTCCGCCTAACCTCTTAATTGCTTACAAGGTCGACGTTCAACCACCTAGCGGTCGATAGTAAAACTATTGGTTTCCCTGCAGGCTTAACTGCGAGCGCAGTTTCGGTGATTTTGAAGAGGTAGATTATGATTGGTCAAACGGAGTACCGGAAATGAGGGAAATACCCAAGGAGCTGGGATATAAGAAAGCTGCATCGCATGGTCACATGCAGACATTTAAAAACAAAAACTTGAATAATTGTTGTAGAAAAAGAGAATGAAGTCAACTTGAAATTGAAGTGGTGCAACCTTCAAACCCTGAATATTACGCCTGCAAAATTGTATCCAAATAGGTTAAATAGTTTCGGAGGAAAAGAACTTACAAAATTTGCATGAAAGCTTGGGAAGAAGGCTTCGCTTTGTAATGAATATTTCGCAAACAACAATTACTTTCTTTACGTCTTAGTTCCAGTTTACGTCTTGGTTTAGTTTACGTCTTAGTTCCAGTTTACGTCTGAGTTACAGTTTACGTCTTAGTTTAGTTTACGCCTTAGTTCCAGTTTACGTCTTAGTTTAGTTAGTTTACGTCTTACTTAGTTCCAGTTTACGTCTTAGTTTAGTTTACGTCTTAGTTACATTTTCCGACTTAGTTCCAGTTTACGTCTTAGTTCCAGTTTTCGTCTTAGTTCCAGTTTAAGGGGCTTGAAAGATTTAAATCGATTTAGTTATTTTTTCGTAATTATTTTACGTTAACATTTAAAACACGATCATAGACAACATATTCTAGTTGTCTGCATTCTTCAAGCGGGTATTTTGTAAAGCAACTAAATTAAGTGGGAAAGAGGGCTGTTGACCTTCTTAACACATGGATCAATATGCAGTTGGGCTAACTTAACACGCGAACTGGACTGTACTAATTCTGCAGTATTTGTACAGACAGAGTTTAAAATAGTTTCATCTTACGAAGGAATTAGAGAACATTTACGATTTGGTAGAAATATGGTACAAATATTCTTAAATACTAAACGGTGCAGCCGCGAGAGATACTTTTTGAAGAATGTACAACATATTAAAACCAAATTTTTAAGACCAAATTATGAAACATTTAACTAATTTGTCCGCACTGTAGCTGAGGTGCAAGCGTGAGTTTTGCGTGGACCGCGAGAAGTGAAAATAGTATACCAAGGAAGTGCAAAATCTACTGCGCATCCACCAGCCACGGTCTGACCGGAATCTCGTAAGCTACATGAATGAAGCAGATAAGTATCAAGTGTCGTCCTTACTTTGTGACAAGTGTGGGTTCGATCATAGCTTGTCCAAATTGTATTTACTCAAAAGGAGATTTTATTGGCGCAGTGGTTAAAGGAGCTCATAGTCTGATCCAATTGGAAGCTCTAACACAGTCGTTAGACTGCATGTTGCTTTCCCATTTCCATTAGTTTAACTGGAAAAGAAAAATTGATTGCTGTGTAACGTATCGTACAGTTGTGTGGTTAATTTGGAAGCGTCATTAAACAAAGGGGTTAACGCACCCAGAAGTTTGGATCATTGATATATTAACGTCGACTAAACACACTGACAACAAAACTGTAAACTAGTCAGCTTTTGATGAGTTTTATATTTATAATGTACATATAAAACACAGTGCTATTAACGCAATTAATTGACAATACGAAACAACTTTCAACGATCTTCGATTTCTATCAAAATTTGTTTTTATCAGTCGATAAAATTTGAAACTAAACCCAAAACGTTTTTGAAACATTAAGGGATCAAATCGGTAACCTACAGCGCCATTAATTTGGTCCAGCTGACTATTTTAAAGTTAATGTACATTTTACAAAATACCACGCAAAGAAAACCAAACTAGTCGGCCAAAAACACGATTCAACTGCCAAGGATCTTTCTGTGCATGCAACAGGTTGATTGGAATTTGGTGGAATACTGCTAGTGGCTAATATTTTTTAAGCGAGAAAAATCGTGTGTCCACAGTCGTAAAAGTTATCGCATTAACCCTAAAACGTATTACTTAAAAACTATAACGCTACCCAGACGTTTGTGGTAAGGGGCGGAAGTAAAGCAAACAGTACTTCTCAGTTTGAAGTTATCATTTAATAATAATGGAAGTTCAATTTTATTATTATTGATTATTCGGACAGTTTACATCATTCGTGTGTTAAAATCGATACCTACACGACGTTTTGGGAATATAATTCAACTCCCGTTATTAAGTGACTAAAAACTAAGGGAACATAAACCTAGAGATTTAGGCCTATGTTAAAGAAAAAAACGTAAAACTAAACTATACAACTAACCTTTGGATAGAGTTGGTCATAGAACATAATATAAATGCATTTACATAAGATGTAGGCTACGTAATAACTATTTGAAGGGTTAAACAACTTTTCTACATTGCCTGAAATTTAGACCTAATCCACGATGGCGCATCAAAGTGAAGGCGTATGTGCTAACTATATACTAGCGGAACAGATTGAGTGCGTTTTTCGGTCGATATAATACCATCTATTAGCCCGGGTAATTTTGGTTTTATATAAAGCGATCTTCCATCACTCGGCGGTCGCGGCTGTAATTATAGCGTGCGATATGAGATCTAATTAGCATTGTCTTCGCCGAACGTTGAACTTTACGTTACAAGGAAGATTATTTTAATTGCAATCACGCTTGCAAGTGTGAAGCTTTACTATGAATAATATTGGAGTGTCTACATTGTTGCCGGATCGTGTAGCGGGAATCTGGCAATATATAGCGATACACGCATTTTCCAGCAGAAACTAAGGACTCGAGGGGTTTAAAAATAACGTTTAATGAAATGCTAGCAACTAGGCTAGAACCTGTGCAACTTTTGTTTTTGAAGTTCTAGGTTACCAGACGTTAACCAACTAGACCCTGCTATACTTCCGCCTGGTGTAATAAACATTGGTTTCGCTTCATGAATGTAAGATGTCGCTTTAGGTTCTTTTTTTGCCACATTGCATTGGCAAGCTGATTGCCGAGCTGATATTCCACCTTCAATTTATTCGATGAAATTCCTGTTTCGAGTATGTTCGATTTACAGTTTAATCGTACAAATGCCTCGAGCTTGTAAAATAATGCAAATTTTATAATTATTATAATCGTTTCGCTATGCACTACCCCAGTAAGGGTTAATGTGTTTTTCATTTGTCATTTAGTTGTAAATTTAAAATTTCTTTCCCCTATTTTCATAAAGCCGTTTGTTAAAAAAAATTATAATAAAATCTCTGCAACAGTTTGAAGTTACTTTGTAAGAAAAATTCTTTTTTTTATATCTGGAACTTTTATTAGTTCCTGTAGTGTCTCATTTTGTCCTACCGTCTCCCACAAATGCACCGACTAACTGAACTTGCAAACTGCTTAATTAACTTTTTCCCTCTCTCATTGTTTAAAACACCAGCTTCCGCATATCAGGAGGAAGTGGGTTTGGTGACATCACTGCCCGTTTCCGGAGCAATCACTGCGAAGCTGCTCGAAATAATTGTTACTTATCGATTAATTGCCAATACTTGTTGCGACCCTAGATAAAATAATTCCGTACTTCCTTTCTATTACAGTCCGATTTAATTTTATATTTAGTCCATGCAAGTAGTGCAGGGAGATTGTTAAACGATTTGTAAACGATAATTTTTCTAACGGTGATCTCAATAAGTATAGTTATTATGTCTAGGCAACGTTTACGGAACCGTATTCGTTTTTCTGCCATTTTGAAAATATTTTACAAAACTATGTAGGCCTAAACTTAAATACGTTTAGACAACCATTTGTGTTTAATTTTCAGACTTTTCGTTTTTAGGTCATGTTTAACCGTCCATGTGTGCCCCGTTTTCCTTCTTTTTAAAACTTTTTGAGCAATTAAATATAAAGATGCGTTTAAAAAAACAAACCTAAATGGAAATATAGGTGGGTTGATTAGTAAAGTACGTGAAAAGTTAAAAACGAAAAAAAAATCGCCTAAAACGTAGATTTTGGTGTTAGTAAATGCGTTTTGAATTTAGTTGTTTTTTAATATTTTAACTCATAAGTCATGAGATGTAAGCATGATAAAGTCGTTAAATATATGTCAAGGATGTAAAATGTCCAGCATATATAAATATATATATCGGACAAACTCATGGACGGTGCATTATTTTACAAAATTTCCAAAATGGTTGAAACTCTAAAACATATAATTCTGTAAAATTAGCTCAAATCAGCAGTTCAGTTATTTTAGGTTCTAAACATAAGGGACAATAATTTTAAGCGCCTCCATTAATTTCTATCACGAGAGGAAAGGTGATGCCTAAGAATGTATTTCACTACCAATTAGGCCAAAGTGCAATAGTAAAGTGTTTAAAGGATGCATAAGTAGGTAATTAGCATACAACACATACGAGAAGGAAGATAATATACCGGCACGAACGTATTACGTATATTGATTTATCATTTTAGTCGTAAAGCATAGTGGGTTCATCACCTAAGCACCACAGCCGGATAGGATAACGGCACTTTTAATGCACCTAGCTTTACAATAGCACCATGACTGGGCAATGCACGGCCTATACTTTACAATCAAAATGCAATTTACTTTCTACAATATTGAGAATGCTGAGTTTTGACCATTTTCGGGTAATGTAAAGCCGTTTACAGCTTTCTTCAGCGCTCTTATTAAAGGTGAATTATATAGGTCGTTTATTTTCAACCTCAGTCGAAAAGAGGTTTATCAGTATTGTGTTAGGCCTACGTATACCTTATCAGAATGGTTAGTTTAAAATTTGAGCCATCAGATTTATTATTACACGTTGTACATGGTATTTTTTTTATAAACTTCCAAAACTTGTGTTGTTTAATGAATTTAATTGAATGCCACGACCAGTTCAAGAGGATTTCAAAAACGTCTTTACATCGAGGAATTCGTTATATTGAGGTCATACTGTGTAGTTACCATATTGTACAGTTATGTTTAGTTTTAAAACGAATGACTATAATATGTCAACCACTATTATTGTAGAATTTAAAAATCTCAAACAAAAACTGAAGAGTTATATTCGTCCAAGGTCCAAGACGGAATAAAATAGTAATTGAACTCCTTGGCCGTTGTATAAAGGATGTCGTTAGGAAAGTTAATGTCTCGGATCTAGAGACTAAGGCTAACAACAGACGAGACACCGGTGTACGGGACACTTTCCGGTGTCCCAGCTTCTCGCAGGGAGAGACACCGTAGAGCCACAGAATCTGGTAGCGCGCTACTCAGTGTCTCATCTGTTGACACACATTTAATTGATAGTACATTTAGTGTCCCGTACACTAGTGTACCGTACACCGGTGTCTCGTCTGTTGTTAGCCTTACGATTACAAGAAATTTTGTTGGGTTTTATATCTAGAAGCAACAACCACCACCAGTCAACAAGTGTTCGTTTGCCTGAATGGGAAGGCAAACATGAATACCTTTATAGCTTAATATTTTGTACTCATTTATTTTATGTCACTATAGTTATAAATAATATTAACTTAACTTTTATGAATAAATATTTATTTACATCATATTATGTACAAAGCAAAAGTAGTGCGTCAGCTAAAGTTCCGGCGTGGCGAAAGTGTGTATTTTATACGAACCCAATCGCGCTGTTATTACAAAGCTTATAAATTTGTTCTCCTTTAGGATAATGTTAAAATATAGTACAGGTAATGTAAGATTTTCATTCAAACTAATACACCCAGGTGAAATCTTTTGCCCGCAGGTTCTTTTGATCATAAACGTTGTAGAAAAAAGTCCACTAATTTTTACCCTCTGGAAGGGGGTTGGGAGTTAAAAGGGTGTAAAAAGTGTATTTTACAATAGCGGGAAAATGGTCGACGACTTTTTTTGACATACATAAAATGGTAATATCGCAGTTTAATAAAATACCCTTTCTAAGACTACATATGACCTCGTAAATTTTAGAATTCTTGTGATGGAAAAAATAAATAAAAAAATTAAAAGCCTTACTAGAAACTTGACATTTGGCACAAAGGCTCTGGTGTAAGAAAGAAGTACTCAAAATGTCACGCCTTTCCTTTAAGTGGGGGGTTAGAGAAGCTGTTTAAAGGGAAAATAATGGGTTTAAACAGAAAAATTGGAATACAAAATCTAAGTGCAATTTATATGAAATTTTCATAAATTGTAGGGTTTGTCTTGACCCTTATTTTGATACCTTGACCACCACTTTCATGCCCTTTTGGAGGGGGTAGTTAGGGGGGTTAAAAAAACAAACAAAGCGTTAAAAAAAGAAAACCTCCCTTGAGAGAGGGCGGAATGACCTAATTGTTTTACTTCATTCTTATACAAAAAACGTTTTGCGTTGTTTTTCTTATTTTTTCTGTAACACCGAATCCAAAGTACGTACTACAAGGTCATATGGAGTATTAAAAAAGATACTTTCTTAAGCTACAATTCTCCCATTTAATTTATGTTAAAAAGTTCGTTTTTCTGCTATAGCAGAAACTCTGTATTTGCACAATCCCCCCACCCTCAACCCCTTCCGGAGGATGGAAGTTGGTATACTTTTCTGTTCATGATCAAAAGATCGCACCAGGTTGTATTAATTTTAACAAACGCCTTATTTTGTATCATATACCCGTACTAACAGTGTTAGGCATTTTCTACCATGCCTACATTTTAATTTTATTAGTTTTCTCTTAAATTTGAGCTCATACGCATTAGGCGACTGACATATTATACAATAGATAAGCAGTAACCACATAGCATCCTCGTAATTTGTCTTTCATCAGTTTATATTGCAAGTGTGAATTGTATTTCGTTTACGTTTGATCAAGAGAACCAACAACTACAAACCCGAATTATTGCCTTACAATAAGAAGCAACAAAATCCAAGTCAGACCATGAAATGCATTCTCAACACCATCCAAGACATGCTTGGTCATCCTAAATGTCTGGAAGAGGGAAATACAAGAAATTAGTCGCACAGACGTGTGGGTGGCCTCCAAGTTCACTGACCAAATGATATTCCTCCCTACCTACCCAGCTGTTCTGCACTATGACTTTAATTCATAAGCAAAATCAGTCATCCAAAGAGTGGATTTCATTGGGCATTAAATGGGGGGGGGGGGGGGGGGGCTTCAAAGGATTAATAATAACAATTTCAACAAAGACTATATAGATTTACAGATTGTCAGGTAATACAATTGGGATTGAAATTACCACAGCTGCACAGTATTTGATAAAATACGATAAAGTGGCTGTTGAAATTCAGTGTTGCCAAAAATTGTAACAAGATTTTCTAAATTTAATCTTTGTTGTTAATTCGCTGAGTTCCATGATATCAGCAGATTACATAATTGGAAAATTATGTGTTGTATACGTATATTGGTGTTAAATACTTACCTACAGACGTAATACTAGTACCATAGAGTTAATATCGTGATTGATTGCAGGGATTCATTGTATGATGGATTGCCTCACCCAAACCGTAGTAAGAAAACATAAGTAAAAGTCAAGAATTACTGACTTCAAGCCCACAGTTATACTTGAAAATGTAAAAACGTTATACATGAACAAGTAAAAATGATAGTCTATTCTAATATTAAAGAGGTAAAATTTGTTTGTATGTAAGTTGGCGACTTAATCGTTGAAACGCGTTTGATTTAATAAACATACTAGTTATGAGATTCTGTGTTCAAGAATTATTCTATCAAGTGTATCTTCTCACACGACAAGTTGAACATGTACTTAAAGACTATTTGTGATTGAAATTTTCCCACTTTTGATCTGTGTTATATAATATCGAAGATTCTCTTATTTACTGTTACATAACGGCAACAGTGTTTTATGGCGACGCGATGTACCCGTAGTAAGCACCTATTACTCTACGCCTGAAAAGTAAAGACTCTGATCCATTTATTGGCACGATTTATACTAGGAAATGACACCAACCATCCACTAATAGTATTACACTCCGGACATGTGTATGTGTCCATCTCGTTGAAACTTAATTTGTATCGACTCTCAGATACGTTAATCTTGATTAATTGTACACTGGAATGACGCCATTTATCACGGATTCATGTTAGAGAAGCTTTGACCAAACTAACATATGGGCCAATCTATTGGGTACGTTCAACTCGATCTTCTATACCGCTAGTAAAGTAGCTTCCAGACTGAACCGCTGACGTTAGTTGAACGAATTTCCAAAATTAAGTGTATCAATTTAGGGTGTCAAAACAACTACAGTATTTGGGAAATTAGTCTATTCACGAAGACGTTGAATAGCTGCCTGCATGTACGAAATATATTAATTTGTTTGCACCTCAGCCTATAACCACGGCTCACGTGCTGCTTCGTACCGCTGGCAGGGGAAAACTCGCCTTGTGAGTTTGCACTTCGGCCTTGCGGCCTGGGATTATCGTCTGCGCTTTACGAGTTTGCACCTCGATCTTACGGCCTAGGATTGTGGAACACGTTTCAACGACAATGCCGCCTTCTTCAGTGATGCTTGAACTACAATAATCAAACTGTAACTAGCGTCTGACTTAGTAAACGTAATAGTTATGAGAATTTGTGTTCAAGTTTTATTCTATCAAGTTACCTTTTCACGAGTCAAGCTCAATATTTATTCATTTATAAATACCTCTTAGATGCATCATCGGGAGCTCGATAATACGAAACAATTTTCCCTGACCATTTTACAATTTCTTGACATTCCCTTCCTATGTTTCGTTTCCTGACCTATCCTGACCGTAGAAACCTTACATTGAAAGGTTCGCACGGTACAATAAAACGTAATTTTATCGATATCTTAATTATCTTTACCATCCTTCCTAATTGTGCAATTGAACACTATACCTAAATGTTCTTTGTTTTTGGTTTTTTTATGGGGGATCTGTTTTAATCAAGTAGAAAGAAATCATCCGTTCTAGTCCAATATTGATTACCACTTAATTTGCCAACCGAGATGTATGTACACTGAATACTATGAATTGAGCGTATGTGCAGGTGCAATCTATGAAGCCGTATTAGTTACAGAAGCCTTGAGTTTTACAGTCGCGTCGATTGCATGTCTAGGTCGGACAATACATACTGTACTTAATATCATATACACAACAAACGTTAGGGTGCTTCTTCATATACCTTACAATACGTCTTCTGTTTCAGCCATATGCTGCCGCTAAGTATTTCAAGAAAAAATCGGTTTTAAGATTAATTAAGTTGTTTATCGTTCTCAATTCGTGTAGGACAAGAAGTGGAATAAGGAGAAAAGGTTACGCAATAGACGGATTGAAAAACAAGTACACAAATTTTAGGTTTTCATGTTACATATCGAATGAAAGCAAGTACAATAAGCTTCAAAGTTAGCTATCAAGCAGCCCTCTAACACCATCGGTTGTAAACCTACAAGTTTTTTGTGATCCAAAACATTGTGAAATTCGGCTACTTCCACAATTTTCAAAAATCGATATTAAAAAAACTACAAGTAAAAAATATGAAGACAAAAATAGATTGTAATGTACTTGGTATAAATAATACACCAAAATTCATTGAAATCTGACACAGTTTAAAGCCTCTGGTGAATTCATATGGAAGACTCGAACGTCTATTTTAAATTTGTTGGTTATGATAAATGTACGAACCTAACCTAATATGTCCAGTCCAAGTCTCTTTAAACACACTTTAAGCGCAACTACTACATAACCCTCTTTTGGTTAAACTTTAAATACCACGATCGCGTAACCAAGAAAGACGACAATGTAAACCTAAACTACCTCCACGCACTGCTCATTTACAAAACAATGCCGCATTACAGGAATCACGAACGTCGGTTGATGAAACAAACTTTCCAACTTGACAATTTCTATGATGTAGAACATAACCTACAAAAATCCAGTGCCTATGAACTTTCTTTGACAGTTGAGGACTATTAGCGTCAGGGAATGCAGTTAAAGAGACAGAACATTACCAGTTCGTGACTATACGGATGGCTGTGGTCGGATTAGCACTGGCCACCTGTATTATAGTAAAAGTGTTTATTTCCTATCTAATAGACACTTTGATACAGACTTGGCAATCACTGATCATATCATTTCATTATGTATTTATAGAATAACTAGAGAGTTTAGAGTGCAAAGTCATTTAGTCACGTAAAAAGAGGACCTAATAATTAAATACTATAGGCTCTATCCCTGCTCGTTTCGCTCAACAACTCCATGTACACTAGCAGCGAAGCAAATGCAAACAGTTATTGTATACTCTGATACTTTCACGAATATTGATTATGATACAAGTACTCGGGCCGGAATATCGTGGTAAAGGCAACAATGACCTTGATTCTGACGCATGTGCAATAGGGCCAGATTTTGTTTTGCGTGAATGACAGGAATGTTGTATATAGTAGTGTGATTATGTAAAACGCTAATAACTTAATTAAAATATACAGTCTAGTTTCATGCTTCGGTTTCGTCGTGAATGGAATATAAAGGTCTTTCTTGGCTGTTGTTTTTATCAATCTGTACATAAAAGCGGCTTTGTCATGACTGACATAGAATCATCGTTGAGCACAAACTACTTAAAATAAAAAATACGTAAATTTCATAGATGCACACTAAGAAACAATTTTTGCAAAATTTTGATTCGGGGATCATAACAGTTAGCCACTATTGCTTAAGAATGTTCGGTAATCGCCCGTTTACTCAGGAACCAGATTTCCATACTCATCCCACTAGCCGACCTTTCGCCAACTGTCGCTTAAGTGTGGGGAATGACGAAGGAAACGACCACCGACTACCATTGCTTTGTGAAGAAATAACCAGACACGTTAGATGCATGCAACAACCCCTTTTCACCCAACATGTTCGAAAATCTTCAACAACGTTACGAGAATTGCCTAAAACTTAATGGAAAGCATAAAGAAACATGTATGTGTTACAAAAAAAGTTTTCATCTTCTTATACTTTTTATTTTGGCCCATACTGTATTTATTTTCTTCGCCTCTAAGACACAAATACAGGTTTAGAACACAAACACAGGTTTAGAACACAAATACAGGTTTAGGATACAAATACAGGTTTAGGACACAAAATCATGCTTGTTTTGCAAAAAATCTGTTTTTCTTGATATTGCTTTATTGGATTTTATATATTTCCTCAAAACCAGCCCAATAAAACCAACTCAAAAATAAATTTCAAATATTATAATTGATTCCTCATATAAGATAAACGATATATTAAAATGACTCTTTGTTGCCTTACAGAGTAACATTACGACCAGTAGCAAAAATCTAGCACAAAGTTATAACCATATGATTTCACGGAACAGCTGTTCACAATTTATTCTACGCAACAGAATTGCTTACATCATTGTTAAAAACGAATGCGCCGATTTTCTCTGTCAACATTTGTCATTCTTCACCAATCGCCAATATTTTCCAGCACAAGTTAATACAACGTTGTGATTCCAACAATGGCGGCAAAGATTACTGTAATTTGTAAAAAGCCCGAGTCTTGCTCGCAAGACGGACGCTTCAACCAGAGTATGACTAATTGAGGGGTAAACCGTACTCCCGTAATTGCGAACCACCTAACCTCACAATTTACATTACAATTTTGATTCAGTTGAGCACAACGGTAGAACAGTATTATAGTTAAAGACTGGCTACAAGGTATACGCTGTCGAAGCGGATGAAGGAAATTAAACCTACGTTAATAATTGACAATAAATTCTGACAACATCTGCAAAAGCTGTCGCAGTTTTGTCCTATTTTGCGTTAAACTTTAAAACAGTTACTTTGTGGTTTTAGGTTGTAACAGCTGTTCATAAATTGTCAGCCAAATTGTAGTTTCCGATTGTGTCTTTTAATAATATTTATTCACAGTCGAGTAGGAAAGCAGAAACAATATTTGAAGCGTCAGGAGATATTAATCCATTTTTATTTTATATAAAAGTTAAACTATCCTCTTTTTGCCTTCTAGAAAGAGTCCTTCTTCATTATTTCTTAATTTTATAAGTCAGCGAGTTGTGTCGAACAGGCTATTAAAACTTTTGTAATGAAAAATGTAAGTGTTTTCAACGCATAAAATTTCTAAATACACATATATAGGTAAAATCAAGAGAAAACTTGTAATTATTGAGAATTTGACTAAGTGAGCATTTAAATATGGTACTGCATTTAATAGCTATCTATAAATCTATTAGTTTGATCTACTATTTTCTATTAAGAACTAAACCTTGAGACATGCAAATCCAGTATATGCTATGTTTAAGTATACTTAAAATTGAGGACTTACTAAAGGATGGACTAAAAAATATAAGAAAACATCCTAATTGCTCAATCTCTTTGTAAAGAGACATAGCTGAATAAATCCATGTATTTTATAAAAGTCCGTAAGCTCAATGCATTAAAAAAAATCCGTAAGCCCAATGCATTCGTATTTTTTTGAAAATGATAACGAGAATACTGTTACTGCAAACCAGGAGCGTTATAGAGAAAACTTATTGCAAGAGAGCTCAAAAAGTTTTGCCATTCTAGCAATATGGCTTTTGGTTCCCAGTGGTTCCGGCAAGATGGCGCCACTCGTCCCCCCAGCTGTAGCTAAAAGAAAATTTGACAACAGCCTTTGGGGTGTCATTCAAAATTGTATATATTATGTGTTCGCACTTAAACGGCCGCATTTTACACAACACAAGTTAGTTTTCTAAGCCGATCGAAGGAGTTCGTTAGGCAAATAAATCCAACAACCGAACGCACGTTTTTTTGACAGGAAGTAACATTTTTTGTGGTTTTTATATAAACAATATAAATATGGGGATTTTATTCTGCACATTTTGTTTTTTTTACACGACCTTATAGCTGCCCCCCAAAATCAATCAAAGCGTAAAACGCGGGAAAAGTACGAGGTTAAAATCCATTTACCGTGAGGGGCCATCTACTGATCAGAGACCGAAGGCCGAGATGCAAACTCAAAAGTAGTACATACGCTCAACTCACGTCAGCGGTTCAGCTGCATGATCGAATTATTTTTCTTGAGATTGTTTTATTGCATTAACCAACCTAATATATTCTAAAACCGACTTCTATGAGTGTGTGCGTAAGTTCTTTTTATATTTGTCTTAAAACATTTAAATCTATTACAATTTCAGTTCTGTTTATTTTGGCACATACCAAACATACACTAACCATAGTACAGACCCCCGTACCTTTACACAGACTATGTTACAATTCATAAATGTAAAATATCTAAATTAGTGCTTCAATGATATATATATATATACCACAACTCAGTGACCTGAGCGCGCCTTATACATATTCAAACTGTCAGACTGTATTTTATTCAGCTTTCATTCACAACACGCCACCACTTAAATGTAGGTTAAAACGAATATGTATTTATTTAAAATCGTTCCAGTTAGCGGTGTATTTATTACAAGCTTCAAATGATCATCTTCTCCTTGCAATCTGAACGTGTGAACACCGTGGCGTTACAATAAGAATCCATTCATCATGGTCGGTTATGGCATGGTTGCATACTATCAAAAACATGTTGAAATATTACATAATCATGTGATTAACTTAACACAAAAATTGGTTTACTCCATTGCACCTCGATTAAGCACAAATAAATATTTAGTTATACTAATACTAGCTAGATCCGGCTTTGCACGGTTAGACAAATCAAAGTTAAATGTATATTAACAAAAAATATATTATATCAATAAATATATTACACTATGTATTTCTTAAGAGGATTTTTAGTAATTTTGACCCCTAAACCCCCCTAAAATTTACAAATTTTTAAACCCTTTCTTAGCGAGCACCTAGGGCCCTAGAGGAAGCTACATACCAAATTTCATTCCAATCCGTTCAGTGGTTTTGGAGAAATCGTAATTTAATAACTTTGACCCCCCCGAACCCCCTCTAAAATTTCGATTTTTTTTTTTAACCTTTCTTAGAGAGCACCTATGGCCCTAGAGGAAGCTACATACCAAGTTTCGTTCCAATCCGTTCAGTGGTTTTGGAGAAATCGTGATTTAGTAACATTGAACCCCCAAATCCCCCCTAAGATTCAAATTTTTTGAAACCCTTTCTTATCAGCACTTACCAAATTTCGTTCCAATCCGTTCAGCAGTTTTTGAGATATCGTGATCAGTGAATTTGGCTTTTATATATATATATAGATAGATAGACTAGAGAGCTCCGTCTCTTAGAGAGCTCACTCGATACTCGATGAAACCGCGAGTGAAGATACTAAAAAATTCCTTAACACTCAAACAATTATAAATTAGTACAGTAAACATAAGAGACGCTACATACACAGAGACACCAGGGACGTAGCCAGAGGGGGGTTTTGGGGGTCCGGACCCCCCCCCCTTCTGTTCAGTTTTTAGGGCGAAATTTTATTTTGTTTGTGACTTCGTACAAAATAATGAGATACGGAATATTGAGTATGGATGGACCCAGCAAGGACCAGCGGCAGTTGTTTTGTTTTCAGTACTTCACTTTATGATCCTCTAGTTTTTGCACTGCAGGGCCTAACTTACGCATCCTCGGAAGTAATTATGTGGACTTGCCCATCCGTCTCCGCCTATCTGTCCGTTGCGTCTGTAGATGTTGCAGCCAGCAGCAAGTGCGGTCGGTGCGTTATACTAAATAAATAAATCTGAAAATGTTTTATTCATCGAGGTAAAAGTGACATTATTATTAACCACGAGTATTAAGAAATGCAATAAAGACAAAATCAAAGAACGATTTTGAAGTTTTTTTAAATTGATGAGCCAACAACAAGTAGCAGCTTTTGCGTCAGTGACAACATACAAGCTTTAGTTTACCCTAATGACGAAGAACAAGTAAGTTTTCTGCTATTTTGTGTAGAAGCAAAATTTTTGTGCCAGCTATAGACAAAATTATTGTTAATCTCGAGACAAGATTTGACAAAAATCGAGAGTTCCTCTCAGTCATAGAAGTACTCTTACCGGAAAACTGCAAACTGGCTAACACTCCCCTGTTACAAAATTTAGTTTTGTTTTATGAAGACAAGGTATCTCAATCTGTTTTGGATTCAGAATATATACTATTGTAGCAAAAGTGGAGTAGAGTTAAGAAAGAAGGTAAGGCCTAAAAAGCTTTTGGCCATTTTAGATTCATGCAGCAAGTGTTTCTATCGTAACATTAGATAGCCTACTTATTAATTGTTCTAGCAATTTTACCAGTTTCAACATGTGAGGCAGGACCGTCTTTTTCTACATTGAAAAGAATTAAGACCTATTTACGAAATAGGATGGGTAATAAACGGTTGACAGGACTTGCTCTAATGTCCAGGCCTACTCATTATAAAGTCCCGTTCACTGCCAAATGTCATGGCTACACAGTCGGTCAAATCGCAGATTGAAGTTTTGAATTTAGTATAATTGTATGAATATGTTTTTTTAAATTGACAAATTGAGTATTATCTTATTTATAATTTTTTTTTTTACTTATTTAGCTTTTCTTTGTATTATTTCAATTATTTACACAATCGACTAATTCTTTACAGTCCAGTTGATTATATTTTATACTTGAGTAGTTTTTAAATATTTAATAAAAAAAGTAGTAATTTTTATATAAAAATGTACTTCTTAGCATTTTTAAGCTAAAAATGGCATCAAAACACTGTTTTCAGGGTCCAAATTTAAAAAACTTTCCCGGATCTCCTTTCCCATGCCACTTTAAGATAGACAGACCCCTCCTTACAAAATCCTGGCTACGTCACTGGAGGCACTTCTAACACGAGTATCCAGAATAAATCTCTGCATTCATAGAGTTGCAACCAAACCTCGGTATCAAGAGTTGCAACCAAACCTCGGTATCAAATCTTAGCAATGTATTTAGGATGTGAAAGTAATATGACAGTCAAAAGTATTCATAGTTTTTAAGTTTTAACATGGGCTATTATGACACGTTTTTTGCACCGACTTGCGACAGATATGACGACAACATATTGTTTTTCATGACGTAATATGCACCGACTTCTGATTTGCACCGAGTAGCGACATAATGATGACGTAATATACATAAAAAAAATGTAGCACACGAAATGTATTTGGTTAACCTAAGATGAGAAAAACATTCCCCTTCAAAATTTCGGCTATACAATCTGCCCATCAATCGACTAGCACCTTATAAATTTGGTTCGGTGTACGGGTAAATTTCAAAAAGAAATATTGGAACATCCTGCACAAAGGAGTACGAAGTTTGGTAAGCCTAATTATAGATTAGAACGGTCACAAATCGGTGCACACGACTTTACCTCATATCCAAATTACTACTTTAGGCCTAAATAAAAGCGTATGTGCGGCAGTTTTAGGTATATTACGTCTTCGATATGTCGCAACTCGGTGCAGTCAGAAGTCAGTGCATATTACTTTATGCAAAACAACATGGCGTCGTCATCTTTTGCAAGTCAGTGCAAAAAACGTATCCCATAAAAGCCCGTGTTACGACTCAAACTGCGTCTCGGTCTACTCGTAAAATAAGCAAACTGCGATTACTTTTGCATTCATATTACTTTTCAATCATTTACACTCACTTAACTAAACACATTTAAGAATTACATTCACTTAAGTAGCTTCATTTAGACATATCAGACCTGAAAATGTAAAGGTAACTTGAAAAACTAATCTCTACAAATTGGCAAAATAGTTATAATTCAACGATATAAACGTTTAACGAAGTACAGTTTGTCGCTCGGCCTACACATGCTAAAGTATGCGTACGTAGTAACGCCTTACATGGAGTCTAAACCTGACTATATAAGCACTTCCTATATTAGGCCTCCTCACTGGTTACGGAATCACTTGAAATCGAATCTGTACAATACTTCCTCACACTACAGACAGTTAAAAAAAAACAGTTCCTTACAAAAATCGCTAAACGAACTTTTAATTCGAGAACTAAACATATTCATTGTCCAGAAAAAAACGAAAAACGATAAAAAACAATAACTCGGCATTTATGATAAAAACGTGGTCGTTTGTTTCCTACTTACTCAAAATTCGTTAACTAAGCTATTAAATTCAATGTTACGATCTCTGATCTTTCTACATCATTTCATTTCAAATCACTCACGAAACTCATGTCCGAGCCAAACAATTTAAAAGCTGATATCTTTCATCTTTATGACAAGATGTTTTTCTTTTTGAAAATTATGATATTTTTTATTAGTTTTAAACACAATTAAAATGGTCGTAATCGATTATTGCGCACTCAATAAAAATGTGCATTTTTTAATTCTGCATTTGGACACTACCGTGTAAATTTTTAACGCAAAAGCAAAAACCTGTCACGCACGGAAAACATCTTAATAATAAATGCATCGAAATTAGTGAACAGATGCAATTTATAGAACGCTGGCCTTGGGTGAGTATTCTATGAGTAAAATGTTCTAGTACGACTAGAAAAGAGTTAGTAAGCATTTACGTTTTTATTAATAGTGGTCTTATTTTCTATTTTCAACATATTATGCATACGAAAGTTAATTTTCCAGAAAACTACAAAGTATAATCAGTACATAACAAAATTCGTCCCGATATTTTTTTGTCTTGTTCACTAAGAAATATATTTGTAATATTCCATGTCTGTCGTCTAAGAATTTTACTTCAGATCTTCATGAACAATTTCCGGAAATTACAAAAATATCTTCGAAATCTTGTGAAAGTAACGTTATATTTGCAGAGGGTTGTAAGGGATGGTTTCTCTCTCAAGTTAGGCACAGATGAAACGGACAGTTCTACTAGAACTGATCTAATCGTTTAATTGCACCTTCTAATATTTTAATATAGTGAAGAATTGGAGAATTACCTACGAATTTAATCGGTACGGGCTGTAGACGACAAACTCTGACCTCCAATACCACCGTAATTCTAAATACAGTAATTCGATCACTCAGCTGACGACGTCAGTTCAGCGAATTTCCGCAGCGGAAAAACTAGCTTTTTCGAGTTTGCACCTCGACCTGTATCGGATCAGAAGCTGATCGATTTTCTGAGAACCAGACTGGCTATAATGTCGTGTAAAAAGCAAAATGTGCAAAATAATCTCCTATATTTATTTTGTTCAGATAAAACACCAAAAAGTTTCATTCTAGTACGAAAAATCTCAAACAAATTTTACTTCAGGAAAAAACTTGTTTCTGGTTATTACATTTTTGGCTAAAACAACGTGTGTACCAAATTTGTACCAAATCGGAAGTAAAATGCGGCCGTTAGAGTGCGAATTCGTAAAAACGTGATCTGGGGGCATGATCGGTATTAATCCCGGCCTTAGGTCTCACCAAAAGAATCGTTGCAACAGCTCATCTTTCCTATACAAATTCACTAATAATGATTTTCAGAACCTTCTCCATAATGTATAGGTGACTTAGTACTTTAATTTACGGACGACTTCTTCATCGTGAATAATGGGAAAAAATATAACTTTAGAAAGCCGTTGTGCTGTCACGATCGTAATTTGAGCCGAAGCCCGCGTCACGGAAATGTATCTCATTCTCTTTTTGTCGGCCAATAATCAATTTGTAGCCCATCCGGGGAAAGCCGGCGGCGACGACGTAGCGGCAAGATCTATTTTATCTTATCTGCGGTGTAAAACTCAATAAGCTGCGGATCGAAAGTTGTGAAAACATTGTTTCTAATAAAACTAATTATCGCACGTCGTATAAGATCAATTCTAATAAATCCGCCACAAAACCTCATAGTACGAAATGGATGAGAGAGTTTTTGACTGCGAAAGGAAATAAAAGATATTTTATGAGACGAGGGCTCCAACATCTGCTCGCTTCCCTCAGATGTTAAACTGGGACTAGCTGTGAAGCAAATGCAAACAGATTATTGTATACAATAATTTTACGGAAATGATTGATTAGGACCGAGGTGGGGGGGGGGTCAGGACCTGGATCCTGACGCATGCGCAGTGAGGCCACAGTTTTTTGCACAAATGACAGGAATTATTTTATATAAAAGAGAGATAAATAAAAGTAATGCGAATTTTATTCACGCGCAAACGGTTTCGTACAGTCAGTCGTCCCGTTTACGACATTCAACAACATTCAATATATACCTAATTAACGACAATAACCATGACAGGAATAAATAGTAGCCTACATTAGCGGTGGAGATAATCTCGCAAGTACAGATTTACTATTTACACCTCATGAACAAATACAAAAATTTTCATAACTTTTTTACAAAATGTGTAATCCCCTAAAAAAATTTTAACAGACCTTTAACAAGAGAGGGGTGTTTATTTAAACAAGTTTCGATATCCTTAACCTTAAAAATGGCAGTTAGATTTCTCTAAAGCGGCATGCTTTATACTGTCTTACTACTCGAGCTCATTTTCATTTAAACATCTATAGAATGTATCCAATTATACACTTATATATTGTTCGGGAAAATATAGAGAATATCGTTAAGTCGAGACATCGTTTAAGAAATGTCTTACCTTTTTTTACATTTCGAAGGAAAAACGAAATTGGTAAATGCAATTCTCGAAGCAAGATTAATAGAGAGACTCGATATTGATGTATAGTCAACTCCCAATTAACCGCGGAATTGAGCGACAACTGCGGATCATCCGGACGAAAATCAACACAAAAATGCTTTTAAAATGTTTTATTACATTAAAATGGCAATTACATAGATTACAAATATATAAACAATTATTTTATTTTACTTCAATTTCTTACTTTTTAACAAACAAAATCTGTTAGTTGTCTTTGTTTTTAAAATCGTTTGTCTATAATTATCTTCACTTACTTTGTTAGCCTCTTTTATTGCTTACCTTATTATTTTTTTTATTTTAATGCCGTAATTTATTGTAAAAGATGTCCACCGATAGTCAGGAGTTTACTGTACGTAAACTTAAAATTTCCTTCTGTTACAGAAAACCTTACTGTGACAACCACGCAAACGGTGTCCTCCCATATGTCGTAAGGGCCAAATGCGGTAAATCGAAAAATTCTTCGACCCACTTGCTTTCTTTTTTTTTCTTTTGAACTATGAATTAGGCTAAGAATGTTTGTTAAATAAGAATTTTTAAAAATAAACAAAAATATATAAAGAAAAATGATATGGAACTAGGCTCAAGCCAAGTGTGGATACCTCGCGGGTCCACAGCATCCGTATCCACGCTTGTGGAGGTACTTGTAGATAAGAGGGTACGCAAGTTTGTGGTACAAACAGTGGACTCTAATAATATTTAAAGATTATTAATCGATAATGAATAAAAAATATGCGGGGCCTCATTTAAATTGACCGCAAATGAGAGCACCGTGGCAGGTAGAAAAACTTGCTTTTCCGCATTTGGAACCGTTTTTCTTATTTACCGCAAGTGGGATGACCGCATCTGGAAGGTAACCATGTAAACGCTTCCCGGTTTCATTTTTCCCTTTTAATGTACGAAAACCCAACCATTTCTTGATAATATTCTTCTCTACAACTTGCATAATGTTGTACAAAAACAAGCACACATAACGTCTCCTCTTTCGCTGTATAGTATTTCTGAATCAATGGATTGACGCTAGAGTTTAATCCAGGATAAGCCGGTCGGCTTCGAGGCTATCTATAAGGCTTCTACATAGGGGATATGTTTCAATACTATCGCACTAGTTAAGGCCATCTCTAGTTAATACAAATATTACTAACGATTCGAATTACATTATACACCGAGACTTTAGGGTTAAACAACATCTTAATTATATAGTGAATCTAGTAATCCGACTCCACTATTTTGCCCAACATAAATTGAATTCAGTTTCGGAACTTAATGTCACATTTGTTAGATGCAAGTCGCTCGATCGGATGGTTCCCCAAATAAAAATGTGTATCTGAATGGCTGGATTTCTCGGCTTCTAACAAAGACATAAAAATGTTTAATCTCTCATTTTAAAAGATTGTCTATTTTGAATAACTTGGCACTTTTGAAATCGCTATAACATCAGTGATTCTTGAATAAGCCAACTTAAAAATGTTTAACTTAAAACTCCATTTTGTATTTTACGTTTTCGGGTTTTATACTTTAAGACTGTCTATTCTTTGCATTTAAACCCAACAGTAGGCCTATATAAACGTTCGTGTAATATTAGACTAGAAATTTTGTTTTTTGTATATTTGTGAAAAGCCACAGCAACGTGATGGGGTTGAAGCTAAAAAAATTATTATCACTTAAAAGATGATAGAAATTATTTGTTTTATCAATTTATTCCCAGTGAAACATTTTGAAAAATAATTAACTTTAACCAAAATACGTTTATAAACTATTTTGAGTATAATAACCTTAAACAAATTTGTAAGATTACTGAATTTATAATAAGGAAATTATAAATCACTATTTTATAACGGAAATATTGAATAGTGTAGACATTTTGACAGTCAGTGCTACTACAGCAACGCTATTTGGAAAATTTACCGCAATATAACTTTTGTTTTAAATATGTATTCATTTGAAACAGAACTCTTTTCTTAACTCTTTTGTAATTGAACTTTACACTGTTACCGAAATAATTTAATTTTAATTTTCTATTCAAACACAACATTGTATAGAAAAAAGGTATTGCTTTTAAGTTTTAGTAACTCTTTGAAAAATGTTTTACTAGAACATTAGCAGTTTGAAATAGGTTCTATAATCTCAAATTTCCTTACTTTTTGTGTTTTAAAATTATAGGGGGGCACCCTCCACATGGCGACGTCCCTGTGCCCCGCCTGGCTGTTGGCCTGTTGCCATTTCCGTTCAAAGTCCCGATATCAAATTAGATCGGCTTTAGAATTAATCGCTGAAAAACAAAGTTTTATCGGTACTCTTCTACGACAAAATTATGAATTTAAAAGTTTTTGAAAAGAGAGAAAAACTATATTTCTACTTGATTTAACTGTATGTTAATAAATAACAAATAATATATAGAACAAAATAATGAATCCAATCATTTAGTTAACACTTTTTCTCCGCCTTTCGACGTCTGGGGGTCAACTCTGCGACGGCCACTGCACAGCGAGGACACTTCTTATTGTCCTCCACCATGACAATCAGCGGCCGTTGACTCGGGTATAGATGGATATCCCATTAGACTAATTGAACACTTGTACGTCGTCTAGTTGAAGGACAAAGCGAAGAAAGGACGTGCGTGTAGAAAGTAGAGAAAGGAGCCGAACCACAACACCTAGTACTTTACTGCAATCATGCTTCGGCTACCTTCCGTAGTGTATATACTTTCATGTAACCCATTTAATCCAAGATTAGTTCCGTTTCTTGTCAACACAGGGCTAATATTTACCACAATTAGGCATTACCGTTTTCGAAAATTAACGTTCTATTTTGATGATGGATTAAATGTTATTTGTGACAAATCCACATCAGCTGTTTCAATATATCAGTTAATAGGTTAAACGGGGTGTTTGCCCAGGTCTAAAGCTAAAAATAAAAAATAACTCATATAAAAGAGAGTGCAAGACCGCACGCACTTGAGTAACAGAATAGTACATAGCATGCGCAAGGTAATGTTGTTTGTTTATTCCTTAACATATTTAACAGCTGATTTCGTCCGTCAGCTGTGGTACTTCAACAACTAAGTGAACCATTTAAGGTTATGTTTACAACTTTTAGGTTAAATTTTGTATTGTTATTATAGGAATAATCATTGATACATCTGATTCGTTCTGTCGTGTCTGCTTTTTGGCACAGTCTGTCTTGGGCTATTGGTCTGAATTATTGCTATGTTAATCTGTATAAATAAAATTCAATGTATGTCCGTCTGTTTGTACGTTTGTCTGTTTGTACGTTTGTCTGTTTGTCTGTTTGTCCTTTATGCGTTACCAAACCGAAGTCCTAGGACATTAGGGCTACGCCCCAGTGGCCCTCAAAGTTTCAATGTTAATCTTATGGAAAGTCAATCTTA
>JAGFPH010000453.1:174849-193944 GCA_018207615.1 Philaenus spumarius
AGTGGCCCTCAAAGTTTCAATGTTAATCTTATGGAAAGTCAATCTTAAGGAAGAAGAAGAAAGATTTCTTTTGATTTTATCAGGGGCACAAAAAACAGCTGTTCGTATGAAAAGCTTAAAACAGCTGATTTTGATCAACAACTGATTTGGATCAAAAACTGAATATAATTTTAGGTTAGGCCTACAATGAACTAAAACACCAATTATTGGGCTAATTATTTAAGATATATAAAAGCCAAATACCACTCACTGACTGAACACTTAAAAAGAATACAATTACGTTAAAAAGACTGAAAATACCAACCACCACGGGCAACGCCGTACGGGTCAGCTAGTAGAATCATAAAAAAGTTTTAGCTTCTCTTAATTTAGAAATATAGGCCTACTGACGATGAAATAAATCTTTAGAGAATTTTAAAGTACACAATAATATAGTTTTGCCTAAATAACCGTATTTCATATATTTGGGGTTATAATAGTTGATTTAAGAAGGACTATGATTAAAATGTAGGACCTTTTGTTGTGTTTTACAAATTTATTTCAGTATGTGAGTAAAAGGTTTAATGTCCTGTCTGTCCTGTCTCTTTTCCGTCCTGTCTGCTCCTCCAGGAAGAATTTTTATTACACTTTTAAAAGGAATAAAATAAATTATTTCTCTGATGTGTATCAAATTAATCTACAGATCTAACCTTGTGTTTTAAGAGAAGTTTGTCAATTATTGAGCTTCCATAACAAAACAACAAAACAAGTTTCGGTATAAGATATACAGGAAGCCAACCACAACAGACATCACTACATTCTGATTCCCATCATCCATTACCTCATAAGATGGCAGCCTATAACAGTCTGATCAATAGATTAATGACAGTACCATTAGAGCCTCATGATTTTCAAGAAGAATTAAATACGATAAAATATATTGCCACAAGAAACGGTTATGGAAGCTCAATAATTAATTGACAAACTTCTCTTAAAACACAAGGTTAGATCTGGATCGCGTCCCAAAGAGAAAGAAAAAACAGTCTTCGTATCGACTGAATATGGCAACATCTTACCTAAAATAGTCACTTCTACCTTCCATAAACTTAACAGAACTATATAGCATTCCAAACCAGTAACACCATCAAACAATTTTTTCAACCCAAAAACCCAAGACATATAGAAGACCAAACAGGTGTGTATAGACGATTGCGAAAAGGTTTACATAGGCCAAACCGGGAGAACATTTAAGACTCGATTTAAAGAACACTTGCCAAAAAGATCAATTTCAGGCAACAAATCGAATTTTGCCCGCCATCTAATTGACGAAAACCATAGTTACACGAGCCTGGAAAATAACCTGAAACCAATTAAAATATGTACCAAAGGGAGATATATGAACGCAGTCGAGGAGTACGAGATCTATAAGGCGTTCAAATCTAAAGATGTAAACGGCGAACACCAATTATTAAACGACCAGCTGAGTTTTTACTCGAATACATTATATGATACGGCGATAAGAATCCAAAAAGCCCGCGGTAAGAACAGGTTCAGAGTGCGCGAGACAACAGACTGACAGTTGCCGGTGTAAGAGTGTATTTTTACCCCCAGGGAATTTTTACCCCCCGGTAAAAATACACTAGGAAATATTTACCCGCATGTCACACATGCTTTGGTTCGCTAATAATCAGTGGATGGTAAAAATACACTAAGAAATTTTTACCCCCATGTCGGACATGTCTTAGTTAACAAATAAGCACGGGGGGTAAAAATACACTAGGAAATATTTACCCCCATGTCGCACATGCTTTGTTTCGCTAATAATCAGTGGGGGGTAAAAATACACTAGGAAATTTTTACCCCCTTGTCGGGCATGCTTTGGTTCGCTAATAATCAGTGGGGGGTAAAATTACACTAGGAATTTTTTACCCCTATGTCGGACATGTCTTAGTTAACAAATAAGCACTGGGGGGTAAAAATATACTAGGGAATATTTACCCCCATGTCGCACATTTCTTAGTTAACAAATAAACACCGGGGGGTAAAAATATACTAGAGTATTTTTACCGGGGTGTAAAAATATACTAGAGTATTTTTACCGGGGGGTAAAAATTCCATAGGCGGTACAATTACACTCTGACACCGGCCGGTCGCCAAAAGGTGTACACCTAAACGTGAAATGTGCTATGTGTGTTTTGTGTAATTTAATTTTAATGTATGACGACCTCGATTGAGTAATTTTGTGTCTGATGATGGGATAAAAGTCCCGAAACGCGTCACTAACGAATATAAAGAAGAGGTCACGTGACGGAAGAAAAGAAAGTAAGAAACTTTATTTTTAAGACCACCGAGCCTAAAACTAACGATTTCGTTCAAATTAAGAAAAACATACAAGAGTATATTTTAAATAATAAAACAATAATTCAACGAATAGATTTAATATTAGCTTAAGTTATTTTACATTATATTATTTTATTTTCTGTAATAATGAATACAAATTCTGTTCACATCAAGAAAAATAAGGAAAAATATATAAGCTGCACACTCTATGTTCATATATGCACAATCAAAAACTGCCACAAAATTACACACTTCATCGTGAACGTTTTAACACAATTGGCGCCCTAAAAGAGCTTGTTCCATAATTTCTCTACACTCGACTTTCTCCATAGCACACTTGTAGATGTAATCAAACAGTTATAGCAATTGATGCAAGACAAAACAGTAAAAGAGAATCAACTATCTAAATACTAAAAGAAACTATGTACGTGATCCACTCAAAGCGTAATTATAACCTAGCGAGGAGAGGATTTCATTACAATATAGCGGAAGGTCGGTTTGGGTCAGGAGAACCGTGAAAACGTTATTCAATCACGATCTTGCGGTCGAACATTTTTGAGAAGTGGTGTGAACCCAAATTTCTTTTCTTTTGGTTTACAAATTTATGTATTTTAAGTCAGTCGGTCGCAGTCAAATTTCAGCGTATGTATGTCAACAATCAACTTTAAAAATAGTTTACTGTGAATTTTGGAAATGCAAAGTAAAAATGCGTATCTAAAAGAAACTTCTGAGGTTTTAGAAACAGTAGATTTTATGCATTGCTCTCTTTGCATTTGATACATTATTTATGATTGGTTTTAAAATTAGAAAATGTATGTATTTTTACAATAAGAAACAAATTAGGCCTACAAACATAAAAATATATTTTAAACTATCAATCATTAGCTTGGACTTTTGGTTTGAATTATTGCTATTTTATCATAAAAGTTTGAAGTTATATTCATTTATAAATATAGGCCTACTGGCGATGAAAAACTGAATTTTTAAATGAAAAATAATATAGTTTTGCATAAATGACTAAATTTAAAATACTTGCGTTTAAAATCATTGATTTAAGTAGGCCTATGATTAAAATTTAGGAATGATCTTTTGTTTTGTTTTCCAAAATAGATTTCAGGTCTTTGAGTAAAATATTAAAATATAGGCTCTGTACATTTTACAGTACCTAGCTAAAAATTCCTAACGGCATAGACTCAGTTAAATACAGTTTATTGTTTCGGCCTAAGTAGTTTAAACCTTTTAAGAACGAAGTAAACAAAAAGAATTTGATTAAAAACAATAAATAACGATTCAAACATATAACAGCTGATTTCGTACACTAGCTTTAATTCTTCAACAAAAATTTAATATTAAAACGTGTTCAGTTAATGTACAGTATAACACACAAGCTACTGGTTCCCTATGCTACGTATTAACGCAGCACACACGGAGCATGCACGTAACCTGTCTATGAAATATGCGACGGAGAGAGTAGCATGGATATCCCTCTCTCTCTTTCTTCTCGCGCTTCGCATGTGTTTCAAACGTTGTCGTAATCTTTCCTTTCAACTGTCAGTTGAAATGGAAGCGTTTCACTTTTCGTCTGATTCAGGCCAATTAGCCCTACCGCGACTAAAGAAGTGTCACTTCAAAATCTATATTTCAGTGTGTGTATTGTTTAGAAATACTTTATTTAAGGAGCTATGTACCCAATACCGCAATTTCTTATGGAAACAATATGTTAAATTTTAAATAGCTTTATCTTAACAACTATTTGAGGCAAAGCAATGATTTAAATATGAAAAAATTATATCCCTATCATGGGGTTAGCTGGTTTCCTACAATGTGTAACAGAACAAACAAGATGTAGGCCTACCTTTAGTGGTAAATTTAGTGGTAAATTAACTATCCCAATGTTAAACACACATTTTCACTCCTCGATGTCTAGAAAACACCATAAATGTGCAGCAGATTATGAGTTTGCCCACAATAATTTAAAACTTTAAGTACTCGAACATACAAAAATAATGTTTTCTTACGGAAAAATAAAAATGATCAGTCCTAAAAATTAAGTACATCGGAGAAAGCTTTAGACCAAAAGAAAAGCATAGTTTACAATATGAAACCTATCTTATGTTGAGGGAAGAATTGGATAACTAAGCTTTCTTTTCGAATTGTGTAAAATCAACAAACAATTTCTACTTGGGAAAAACATACACTCGACACGTCTGAGAACTGATTTAAGAATAGGAAGGCTTGTAAGTAAGTCATACATTAATTCACAGAGTAGACATACAAATTCTCCACATTCTATCTCACATTTCAATCTGTGAGAAATCATTCAAGATCGTTTGGGAATATCTCGTCCTTGAAAAGTCGAACAGAAACTCAATTGAGAGCATTTCGTACACCCACTCGGCACTGGGTTTCTCTGGAAAAGATTTATCTAGTTCAACCTTCAAAATCAGCCAACATCAATTACGTCACTTCCATTACGCAATCACTACAAAAAGTATCTTAGGAAAAACTATTTTCCACTTTCCAGGTTTAATCTAATTCCAGAAAATTAGTCAAAAATGCCTTTAAACAATACAACAGACTGGTAAGGCCTTTTTTACTACTTGCACATGTCATAGTATCACTTAAATATCTATATAAGGTATTCAGTTCAAGTAAAGTGTGCATAATTATATATTTTCTTCTTCAGATAAATACAGGAAACATTGCTATGTGGACAAATCATTTTTGAAAAATTTTCTCCATTTGTTTTGAGTTCCAAATAGGAAAATAATATGTTTGTAAATAAAAGATCCAAAAGGAGGACTTTTAGAAGAATATTTAAAAATTAAAAAATATTTTGTTTGTAAATCCAAAATATACAAAATGTAGCAAAAAAAGGCCCTTTACATGAAACTATAAAGCAGTTTTCACTTTTTTAAAAACTAACTATTTTGGGGGGGAAGGATTGTAAATGTAAGTAATATTCAAAAATGTAAATAAATTTCAATATACAAAATTAGTTTTTTACATTTTATAATATTACTAGCTGACCCGGCAATGTTTCGCTATTGCTTAGTTTGAAACTTTGAAAGCCTGTAATTCGTATCCCTGAGGGCCGATGTAAATTATAATGGGATTCTGCTCATTGCTTGATTTACCTAACCTAAAATTATATTCAGTTTTTGATCCAAATCAGTTGTTGATCAAAATCAGCTGTTGATCAAAATCAGCTGTTTTAAGCTTTTCATACAAACAGCTGTTTCTGATAAAATCAAAAGAAATATTTCTTCTTCTTCCTTAAGATTGACCTTCCATAAGATTAACATTGAAACTTTGAGGGCCACTGGGGCGTAGCCCTAGTGTCCTAGGACTTTGGTAAATGGCCTAAAACCTTCCCAGGGTTAACCTGTGTTACTATGCAAAATTTCAAAGCAATCGGATGGACGGTTTGGTAATGCATAAAGGACAAACATACAGACAAACGTACAAACATACATTGAATTTTATATATATAGATTACATTAAATGCCCTACACTCACTAATTCTCTGTAATTGTAATAAATAAAACACAACACCAATCCAAAAATAAACAAAATGCAAAAAATAAACAAATTTAACTGGACAAGCAACTACGCTACGAAACTTTTTATACATTTGCGTGATTGTTTAAGTAAAAGAATTAATCGATAGAATGTCACGAGAAAGCTAATATATAATACGACCTCTTAAATATTACTTTTGATGTACAAAACGATGCTTGAAAAATACGACAGCTGTCGTTTACTAATAGTTGTAGCAAACTAAATTGAAAAGACCAGATACTTTCAACATTCAAAGTATCCCAAATAAAAAGCGTCTGGTTTGATCAAAATGTAAAATTAGTAAAAGTCATATAGTAAGTTACGTCTTCAACCAGAACTCCGAAAACAAAATCTTTATTAGACATATTTTAAGATTTGTCTTTAAAAATACAACGCCCACGTTAAACAAATAAACGTTTGGAAACTGTTTAAGATACAGTCTAGGCGTGTGTCAATCAGTAAATACCCACCTTAGAAAACAGCCGAGGCAATTAGTCGATCAAAGAAAAGAATTTTCTGGCTCGACCTTGACGGAGAAAATCACTCAAGGTTTATGTCCAAAGAAGACCTTTTGAACAAAGGTACTTATTGTTCTTAGTAGATAATGTTTAAGTACAAATCTTCAAACTTGAATTGATTTTCTTATTTTAAAACAAATTCTTACATTAAAATGTTTTTCACTCCCAGCCCATATAACAGATACAACAGCTGATTCAGATCTGAGCTAAAATCTCAACAAATATCTGTTGAATGCGTTTACATTCATTGCCACAGAAACCAACTTAGCAAATGAGTTTATTTTTCTTCATAACCAACAACTATTTTAGGTTAGGTTAACAAAATAAAAGGAAACACAACAAAAATCTATAAAAAAAAGGCTTACTATATTATAATTCAAACATCTGTTGTTATATATTATAAATAAAAAGCTTATTTAGATCAAAAGCTTTACACAATTTCAGATTAGGCATATAATGAACCAAAACACATTTCTTGAAAGCATTTGCATTTAAGGTCATAGCATCCTAGTTGGCAAATTTAGATTCGGTAATTTGTTTTTAACAACCAACAGCGATTTTAGGTTAGGTCTATATAGATCTAACCTAAAATCTAACCTGTCATTCACACAAAAACCCTGGCCCTCCTACGTAGAAACTCCTCTGTACCCCGATCCAAATGCCTCTGACCTTATCAACCGTAATTTCAATTTAAAAAAATCAGATTATACAATACTGTAATCTGTTTTCATTTGCTTAGCTACGAGTCGCCGTGAGAGAAGCGAGTACCCCTAGAAACTCTACACCAGGGTATACATTAACGCGCAATTTAGGTGGAACGTTTTACTTATTAAGGGTGTCTCACAACCATTCAACGAAACTATACCATGTTATCGGAAGGTAAATAATAGCAAATACAGTAATACAATATAACATGGCATGTGACCTATCTTGCTTAGTTTAGAAGTTGTATGTCTGTTAAAACAAATATTATCTAATGAACGGTCCAAGATCAATGCATGAAACGCAGCCTTAATGTGTTTAATTTTGCTACAGTAGCTTCAAGATGGCTGCGCCATATTTTTATACTTAAATACTGTGGTAGTAAAATGTTACAAATTAATCGAAAGCCGAAGATAGGATCCTGCCAGCTTTAAAGCGACTCAACCACTGTTTGCTTCACTTCCGCCCTCTTACCACAAAAGTCTGGGTTTAGTATAAATTTAAGGGTTAAGGCTAAACAATAAACCAATACAGATACAACGCGCAATGTTATTTGTTATATATTAAAAAATACATAATGTACCCAGTCAATCAATCAATCAATTACATCAAAATAAAACAATACAGTTCCGAAACTTATCGTTTGTAGGCACGTTTCGCAAGTACCCTATCATCAGAAATATGCAGCTTATGAAATTCTAAACATTCCTGATTGAGTCTCATGAAGCAAATTGTGGATGGGTCCTCAAAAAAAAAAAAAAACTAAAGTTAACTTGAACCATGAAATGATCGTGTTAGTAAAACAGCACAGCTAGTTAGTTATATAGGCTAAACCAAACCTGTATGGAGCGTATAGTAAGGCTGCAAGAGAACTGGGCAAGGAAAGTGAGACTTTGCAGGGACTCTGCCCAAGTACGGCGACAAGACACGACGTGGGGGAACGACTTCTCCACCGTAATACCACGTTAGGATTGTCTTGCAAATGTTCTTTTGTACAATAAAACTAAATAATTAGGTCACTGACAGAAAACAAAAGTCAAACTGTGCTTACAATGAATACATTTTGGGGTGCGAACACGAAATATTTCGACTTACGCAGATAAACCCGGTGAACAGTCTGCCATGAATCATCCGTTCATGAGATAATTAATGCGTCTGTTCAGGGTTGTCCTTCCCAAGGTGGGGGACTTCTGTTGTAGAGTTCTTGGTCAAAGAAAATATATAATCTCAGACATATGTTTGGAATAAACCTTGGAATGAGTACACATTTTCTTAAACTAATATGGTTCCTACTCAGAAGTCAAGCCGTTTTTGTAAATCTGTTACTTTTCAAACAAAGAATGTTCAAAGACAGAAAACCTTGGCATAAAATTCGGACCGACACACAGGTTTTAAGAGTGCAAAACCTTTTTTAATCAATATTTAGGAGAAATAAGATTATACGATTCATTAAAAAAAGTTTGTTATGATACGCATGAACACATTTCACTTATACAGATAATTAACAAAATATTAAATGATTTATACAAAAAAAATCTTAATTTGTTAATTTTGTTTGAGGAAGCGTTCAATATTGTAAGATAAATTATTAAATTAAATATAAATTTTCGTTGAAAAATTAAATTAATAGATTCCCATAATTATTAAAGAAAAATATGTTTTTAATAACTAAAAATAAAACAAACATAGACACTCAACTTCTTTCACTGGCGTTACATAGCATCAAAAGTTCTTTCATTACTTATAGCAATGATGAAGATGTTTTGAAATGTTTATATGCTACTGGATTTCGATATCTCAAATTGACCGATATTAAAGGATTAGACAAAAAAAAACTAGTGAACGCTACAGATTAGTGATATTAACGACGTGGGAAGTTTTTCTCACTTTGCAGTTGAGAAGTAAAATTTTTGAATTTATGTTTGATTTCGGTAGTACATTCTTTATTTAGGATTCCTATCTGACAGCATAAATAGGTCGCCGTTCATTTTATATATAAAGTTATTTTTCATTTTCCCAAACCTGAAAAAGCTACCGTCTAAAAACAGTTATTAGACATGAAAATAATTTAGCACATTCTGCAGGTACAAACGGTTGCAAAAAAAAACAGCTAA
Source organism: Philaenus spumarius (assembly GCA_018207615.1). Classification (NCBI taxonomy): domain Eukaryota; kingdom Metazoa; phylum Arthropoda; class Insecta; order Hemiptera; family Aphrophoridae; genus Philaenus; species Philaenus spumarius. Next base: position 184,064 of record JAGFPH010000453.1, read on the forward strand.
AATCAATTCAAACGCTTTTACCCAACATGCGTATCTAGGCGAATCTTCGCCCATGTAAAGTTTCATAACATTGGAATTTGTTTTTAAATCGTTAAATACAGTAAGTAACGCAGTTATTATTTTTACTTCTAGGAGAAGGTGTAAACTTAGTAGTTGCTGAAGCCTAAATAGTGTTATATCAAACTAACCGGTTCCCCACCAAACACGTCACAGAATGAACTTACATACGCGGTTCGAACTCATTTATCTCAAACAAAAAATTAATTTGGAAGTCGATGTGGTGTTCGTTTAGCCTACATTCAAGAAAACAATTATGTTTACATTGATAGTCAAATTAGTAAACAAAACTGACCTTTATAGTACTTTGTAGAACTCCTAACACCATAGTTTCCCCCACTGACTGTGGTACGAGGTCCGAAACTTTTTCTAGTTAAGACAATATGTGGGAAGGTCTTGTCTCTCAAAATGTTCTTTTTTAAAAGATTTAAAATAATCTTTAACCGATTAAAGATTATTAATTTTAGAAATCACCGTTTAATAACATAGACATAATTCGAGTATATTTAAGTAACTAAAAATTATTAGATTAGTGTTTATTCTTTTAAAACAAAATATCGTAGTTGCACCTTCTTTCTGATAAAACATCTTTACGTATTACAAAGATAACAATGCAAAAACGCATATAAAAATCAAGGCAAGCATTGTGACTTATCACAAAACAAGGTTTCCGGAAATTGTGAATGATAAGATTAGATTACAACAGGAAACGGCTTCTTCCGGAACAAGTGGGCTTTAAAAACCAAACAAGTTTAATTAATCACTTTTAAATTGAAGTTATAAAATCAAAATATAAAAAATGTTTTTACCTTATTCGATTTCATGAAATTTACAGTAACTAAAATAGGTAAGAAAAGTTAATTAGCCTAATTGAAATTTGAATGTTCTTTAATACACAATGAATGAAACCTATATCACATTATTACAGTGTAGTAAACTAATCATTCATTAATACACACAAATACAATCATGTGGAAAATATATATAGTCTAACCTATTTTTTTCAAAAACAAAATGACAACAAAGTCTAAATGTTTAGTAACTAGTCAAATCCCAGGAAAACCACGTGCTGATTAATTTGAAACCCATGAGAAAAAAATAACTTCAAAATATTAAGTTTTTTGTGTTATAGAACTTAGGTTATATAAATAACTTCTTTTGAGTTTAGAAGTCGTTGAAAATATATAGCCTAAATAAAAAACATTTCTTGGTTTACTTCGTTCTTCAAAAGAAAATACTTAGACCTACAAACCGTTAGTATGTCTTTGCCGTTAGGGATTTTCAACATAGTAAATTTACAGAGCCTACAAACATTTTAGGTACGGTACGCAGTCTTGAAATACATTTTGGAAAACAAATTTTAATCATGTGCCTACTTAAATCAACTACTATTTTAACCCAAAATATTAAATACAGTCTCTTAAGCCAAACTTGTTTATTGTTCACATTTTAAACAGTAGGCCTATATTTGTAAACAAACAAAAACTCGAACTTATACGATTCAATCGAAATAGCAATAATTTTAAGCGATAGTGATAGTTTCAAATATAGTTTTAACTGCTTAGAATCGAATGATATATAAAAAGGTTATTTGTAAGTGTTCATTTTACTATCGTGATAAAGTTAAAAGTTTGATTTGTATTTAAACCTTCATTAACGAATTATGTTAGCACCGTGCACGATAATGGTTTACTTTTGATAAGAAATTAAAGAATCTGTGGCACGAGCCATGTGTGAAACCTCCACAAAGAAACCTTGCTTTATTGCATGCAGTAGGACGAAGCCGCGAGCAAGATAGACTACAGTATGGTGGTCTCAAGGTCATATACACATTGTTTGCAGTGGTAGTCGCTAACTAGGAACGCGGTAGTAGCAGTCAAAGCATATTATATTACTTAATCCATTGTAACATGTGTCACGGAAAAGTAACTGCATCTGTTTTAAAAATACGTTATCATTATATTAATACGTGAACATGAAAATTTTAAGTACATTTTTTAGTATCCTATTACTTTAAATGAGCAATTGTTGTGTCTATCTTTGTATCTGTCGCGGATCTCGAAAACGGCTCTAACGATTTTGATTAAAATTTGATTATAGGGGTTTTATGACGTCAGGAATCGAATTCGCTGGGTCTAATGTCTGCAAAAATGCGCATCGAATTTAAACTCTGAACTTCTTTTTATACCATCTTTCAAGTCACTTAAAGGCTAATAGATACAACTTCTTTTTATACCACCTTTAAAATCACTAAGTATTCGAATAGATACATTATAGATAGATACAATCCAGATGTTAAGAATACTGAGCGACGCTCGGTCACCCAGGTACAAACGAGCCAAAGATTAGCGAGTTTTCTAACTGCGAGCGAAGCGAAGCTGCCATCTGAAGCCGTTTGCCGAGGCGGGGTTGCGACGCGAAGCGTCCAGAGGCAGAGCACCTAGTTTGTTATAAAATAAGATGAATAAAACTTATGTAATTCGAAAGGTACTGTGCCATAGTTGTGCACACAAAAATAATGTGTGTATGCTGACGTTAAGACGACAAAATATAATAAACTAGGCTTAAAATAAAATTATGTTGCTAAGCTGGTTCTCCGAATTACCTTTTTTATCTGTTTTTTATGCAAATTAATATAAAAACGTATTTTTGTTAGTCATGGTTTTATGTTTCAATACACAACCCTTCAAACAATTAAAAGAAAACATTTGCATTACATTCATGGCTGTATGAGCTAACCCTTTGCCTTCCGTGCAAGGGAAAATAGGTTAAAAAATTATACAAATACTTCGTTGTTTCCATAACTTTCAAATTGAATTATCATGTATCTTTATTTATTTGTTAAATTATTCTACCGTTAAATATTTGATTTTTTTACTTCTAAGGAATTTCATATGTTTACTAAATACTTATCATACATTCCATCAAACTTCCTCTTTGCACTTACCCACTCTTTTCCTCATAGCGTCAAGGTAAGGAATTAATAATTTACGTACAAATAAATTTAAATTATTTATGTGAAAAAACAAGTTGAATTTCATTACTTTACGAACACAATTGGTGGAATTTGGACTCCAGGAGATACTAGTTTTAACTATTATGTAATAACAGATAAATTTTAAAAACCCCGAACGGCAAAACAGTTCAATAACCGTTCATTAAAAAAAACTAAATCAAAATCGGTTCATCCGTTTATGAGCTACGGTATCACAGACAGATACGCACGTTAAACTTATAAACTCCTCTGTTTGCGTCGGGTGTTAGAAACGGAATATATGGCCTAAATTGATTTACTTCAAACCTGTGCAAACGAATACAAAGAAGTCGGATTCAACTAAACACTTAATTAAAGCAGTGTAACTCTATTGGCAATTGGAAGAACAGTAGAGAAAGGGATATAAAAAAGCGAACGTAGTTAATTCTGGGTAGGATAGAGTCTAATTAAAATGGTATAGTCATGTTGGTAGAATGGCAAAAGAGAGCATCAAATGAAACAGACCACAAGCTTCCAATCGACTTTCTAATAGATCTTGAGGTAAGTACCTAATCGATTAGTGCAATTCGCCTGAAATTTTATATAGAATTGTCTTTCGTCATTATAAAGGCCCTACATTCTACTATTCAATTTTTTTAAACGTTATTTAATGTCCTATTTTATACGAAGACAATTAAGACTGTTGACGTATATAGACCAAAAGTTGACACATATTTGCCAAATTTCACCCTTCCAGACCTAGAGAGTTTCAGTTATTGCGTACGAATACCAACTTACTCGGCCAGAATTTAAAAAAAAAAATTATTTATTAATTTATTCATCACATAATTAGAAGTAATTAGGCTAAACAAAATAAATATACATCTATGGATAAGTGCGTAGACACAAGTCGTGCACAACATAACTTTGCAATAATAATTATTATGGAACGATCAAGTCACCTTTCAAACAAAAAAACTAAATCAAAATCGGTTCATCCGTTTGGGAGCTACGATACCACAGACAAATACACGGATGCACGCGTTAAACTTGGGGTTAAAGAGAAAAGAAGCGTAAGTTAAAAAATATACATAAGAGGGGCATATAAACATAACTTTATGAATACTCCGTAGAAATGACGTAAAAGTATCTGTGATAAGTAATATCAATTAGTGTTGAAGTGATGGATACATAACTATAAAGCCTATATTCTTATACCCATAGGTTCAGAATGTCGTGTAAAATGCGAATGATTAAAAATGAAAGAAAATAATGTTTACAAAAAGTTAACATTAAATACATTAAAATCGTCGCACAGATCGATGTCTTTTTGGTTTACACAGTGCCATCATCATAACCGATCTCTGAATGCCATCTAAGGGAGCCAGAATGGACTTGCAAGCACATCCCCAAATTATTATCCCCCAAAAGCAATATGCAATGATAATATGCAAAGTACAACTGCCGTATTTAAAAAATATACATATTACTGTATTTCAATTAATGTTCATTTTCAAATTTTACTGCGCAAACAGTCAACATTTATTTAAGCGTTTATTAAATACGGCACCTACTAAGTGCGCTCGTATTTCAGACTTAAGGAGGTACTGTGTATTCACGTTCAATATTCAAAATTTGGAGGTTTCAACAATCTGGATATTTGTTGACGACAATTTTTTTTCTATCCGTACAAAAAGTAAAAAGTGATGATGCGAAATATTTCCAGAAAATAAGCAGAAGACGTTCGCGACAATAATTAAATCTCACTAAAAAGATCAAACAGCCGAAGAAACAACTGACTCTGGATCATCGGAGGGCTTAAAGATAATAAAAAAATTTTCCTGACTTTTTACAAGTTTCAACATTTTCCCTGATTTTCCCTGACAGTATGAATATGGTCTTTGTCCTTTTGTATATGTGAAAAATTACTATTTAATTCAAATATATAACCTACAAGTTTAAACAGTTATTTTGAGAACAGTAACATAAATGTGTTATCTGCTAACAATATTTCATATTTATTAGCAAATTTATATAGGAAAGATGAGCTATTGCAGTGACCCTTATGGTGAGACCTAAGGTCGAGAGTAGTAAATGAGCACCGATCAGGGTCCCCGTCATTAAAGTTTATTTATATGAGTTCATACTGTAACAGCCGCATTTTAAGTCCTATTTGGTACACACATTGACCACGATTTTTGATCGGAATTAATTATTTATTGAGATTGTTTCTAGCATTAAAGTTTATTAGGGTTCTATCTAAAAAAAATAAATGTAGAGTATTATTCTGCACATTTTGTTTTTTGACACGACGTTATAGTTCGCTCGGTTCCCCCAAAATCGATCAAAACATAAAATACCATAAAAACACCAGGTTCGAAATCCACGAGTTGCGAGTTTTTCCGCTGCGAGTGGAACGAAGCAGCGCTTGAGTCGAAGCTGGTGGCTTGGGTGCAAACAAATTCTACTAATAAATTTCGCACACACAGGAAGCTATTCAGCGCCATCGTTAATAGACCAATTTCCCAAATTGTTGGTTGAAACAGTAAAATATATAAATTTAATTTTGAAAATTCGCTAAACTTACTTTAGCGATTCAGTTGCGTGATCGAACCATTTGTAATTTTTAAAAAATAAAATTTTTGAGAATTATTAGCTAAATTTCACTGAGATTCCTCGTACGGCAAATCCAATAAACACAAAATAAACTTGTGAACGATGTCATTAAACACACACCAAGGTAGGTGTTTGTCCCTCGCCGATGTCAGTGGGAACCCGTACTAAAGGCTTGGCTGAACCGGTTCCTTCCTGCGTAACTGTGGATCCCCCGTCTCCAGTCCCAACGTAGACTTATTTCTTACAATTTCCTTAGGGAGAACGAGCTATTGCAGTAATAATTATTATGGTAAGACCCCAGAACATATGTTATTCATGTGTTTGCACTATTACGGCCGCTTTTTACGTGCGATTTATTTCAAATTTGGTACTCACGTTGTTTTTCTAAGCTGCTCGGACGAGATCGTTAGCCATAAAATCCCACAACCGAAAACTCGTTCTTTTTTGACAAGAAGTAATTTTTTTAGATTTTTCGTACTACAATGAAACTTTTTGGAGTTTTATCTATGGAAAGAAATCTACATGGGGGATTTTTCTGATCCGAGGCCGCAAGATTTTGGTGGAAACTCGCAAAGCGAAGCGAACTGCGAGCGGAACCGGGGCTGGAGGCTGAGGTGCAATCAAATTCTAATACATAATATATTTTCTACACGCATTCAGGGCCTTTGTGAGTTGGTTGAAACACTAAATCATGTTAATTTTGAAAATTCGCTCAACTCACGTCAACGGTTCATACTTGCCATTTCTTTAAATATCCTCCAACAGCAATTAATTGAAATCGATACGAACGATTTTTGACATCGAAGGCGTTTTCGAAACTTGAATTAATGATGTATTGCTAAATGTTTATGCAATTTCCAGTTGTGCATGACTTATCACCTTGCCCAGAAATCATTGATTAGACATTTCTAGGGTTTCCCTGACAGATGTATTGATGTAAATCAGATTAAAACGTTGTATATGTCTATAGGAAATCTTAACTGACGAACTACAAAGAGGAAATATTGTATGCATTGATTTAACTCGAGATCGACTAACTGGTGTATTAAGCACTACCCACCTGGGGAATGTAGGCTACGATTCACCGGTACAACAAATTCAGGTTTCAGACGGTCATAACGTTTGGTTACTTCGTTTGCAGGGAAGGAGAAGAAGAGTCCGGCTATCATTTAGAAAAGTCGCGGACTCTTAGTCCGCCTCGGACGGGGACATCTTGACATCGGTAAGGCACTGATTAGTGAAAAGACCAACATACTGAAATAATTTAATGCTATAGATCTACTAATATAATAATTCTAAAGATGCCGCTTAACAGATTAGTTAGGTTAGGTTAACACAAGCGTAAAAGGGGGATAAAGAGTCCAGCCGCCAATCAGAAAAGATCCAGACTCTTTGTCCGCCTTTGCAAAATATTGTTGTGGTTGACCCTTCGTTGGAGTGTACCAAAACTCTTTGTTCTACAATCGATTCATCAATAAGTTGGCTCACCTTTTTCGCATTAGCAAAATACGCCATTTTCGTTTTTAGGACATTCTTTTTAATTCATTATTTAGTCAAAATCGCCAAACCGCCGAAATACTTTACTCTTAGTTTGAACGGTTTTTGTATGGTCTTCTGTGGTTGGGTTAACTTCACAATTTTTGAAATACAGGGTACCCACGGAGAAACTTTCAGGACTTGTTCCGTTGGTGAAAGTAATGAAAAGTCCATATAAACATAGGACTGGCAACGATTTTTTACCAGCTATCCGCCACTTTGTTTTTAGTAAAACATCGACTTAACCGATTAAGTTGAAATTTAACACGTTACTCACCAATGTAAAAACTTAGCTTGACAAAAATAAATAAACTTTTCCAATAATTGGTTTCAAAATGGCGACCTTCTAAACATTATAAATGAAAATATCTCTAAAACCTTACAGTTCTGTCGCCTGTTTAATTTCCTATCGAATGATATAACCTATGTCAAATCTGTCGAACAAATGGTAACAGTCAAACAGCGTCCATTAGTTTGACGGGTTCAACATCCATAGCATCAAAGCGTAGGCAATAATTAATTTGCAAAAATTAACTATGCAATATCAAGAAATATGTTTTGACCTCTAACCTCAAATACAGAATCTCAATGCAACTATCATTATATTATCAACCCCCGATGTAAACAGAGGGATGTTATAAGTTTAACATGTGTATCTGATTATCTGTGTGTCAGGGTGTCATCTGCCTGTGGTATCGTATCTCTCAAACGGATGAACCGATTTTGATTTTTTTTTCTAAGGTAACTTGATTGAGAGTGTTCTTAGCTTTGATTCAAGAAAATCTCTTCAGCCGATCGAGGTTTTTAATTTGTTTTAATTTATCTGTTTTATCACAAATCGTTGTGTATGTTACTTTACTTATTTTACTTTACACGGAGTGGAATAATAAAATTAAAGGAGACATGATTTTATTTATGGAAATTGTCTGCACAATCTGGGTACCCGACATTTTAAACTTTGTTCTAAGAATAAAAACACGCTTAACAATTCTCACAAAAATACATTTAATCGTCAAACTCGTGTCAACGACAAAGTCGTCATCTTCAGTGACATTTGAGCTACAAATAAATTATAACTCTACTAATTGTTGTCCGACAAAGTTTGGTTTCTTAGAATGTGGAAAAGAAAAGGTGTTTTTCCTAACATTCATCTTTTTTATTTGGTATCTCAAATAGCGATACAAACTTTAAATGATAAAGTATCCGTTCATTTTTAACTGGCTGTGCCCGTGACTTACACGCAAACATGTATTATCTACGCGTCCTTCCAAAATTGTTCCCGTCTTCACTGTGGCAATAAATTAAAGGGTATTGCACGGCATCATAAGCCCGTAGTGTTTCAAAAATGCGCTGTAGGCGATCGTCGTGAGTACGCAATACAATATCACGTCTATTGAATTCCTTATCAACTAAGACCACTGCAACTTCATATGTACCTCCACAATGTTCTGATACAATTTTGACGCGATGACTTCGAGGCGCGTTTATGCTATGTTGATACATACTATCAGTTTGGGTTTTGTATACACAGCGCCGTTAGTTAAAACACATGCGCGCGAGACTTACTACACCAAGATGTGTAGAATACCTTGGAACTACACAATTGTCATGTATTTGTAAACTGATTTAAATGAAACAAACGTTTGTATCCCATGTGATCTAATTATCAGTATAACATAATCAGGGTGTCTACCAAAAGTGATTTTTGAAATTCCTGGTTATTTCCAGGTTTTTTCCAGGTTTCTCAATGATTTTCCTGGTTATCCTTATATGCATATTACACGCCATTCGGTGCTCAACTAATATTAAATATTAATATATTTAATATTAAAGTGGTCAACTGAGAGTAAGTAAAATAAGTACTCTCATTTCAACAAAATAACAAATTCCTCAACCAAAACTTTTTTCATGAAAGTTAGAAAAGACAAAGATCATAAGGTTTGGATTCACATGTTTCTATTAAAATATATTATTTTTAAGATAAGTGAACAATTTTATGACATACCTATGTATACTTCTTGAAAACTCTTGCACTGTGCATTTTATTTCAGATTGATAATTCTAACTTTTTTTGTTTTCCTAAACAAGTTTGTACTGACCTTCATTACTTGATGGTTGTTAAATAGACTAGGGGTTACTATTAGAGAACTGAAATTTATCAAAAATCTTTTAACCCATCACCAAAATGGTGATTGCCTCCTAATTCATATAACTGTTGAAATTAAATCACCAATACACTTTATATTATTATTTTTACAATAATAAAAGTTAAACAAATAACAATATAAAGTGCATTGGTGATTAAATTTCAATAAAAAATATAAAATTTCTAAAAACAAGCTACAAAATTTTAATCAAGTATGGGAATTGTGGAATAAATATGAAAACACAACTTGTAATAAAATATTTTACTAAATTACCAAGCCTTTGTAAAAATCAAAATAAAAGCATCAAATATAATAAAATAACACAAATAAAGAGTAATTCACCAACCTTAACACATATTTAGTAAAAATATAAAATTTGTTTGCTAAACACTATTTGTTCAAGCCAAAAATATCTAGGCTGCATACTATTATTTTTATAATTGGATAAAAATAAGGCTGTTTAGGATATGACAACAGCGTATGTCCGCAAAAAATCAATGAACGAATACAATTTGTGAAAATTGTATGAACTACCATTGTCGAAATATCAT
>JAGFPH010000453.1:196290-225929 GCA_018207615.1 Philaenus spumarius
TGAAGTTGGTAAATGTGTAAAATTATAAGAATTATATTATAGTGCTATATTTTTTTAATAACAATATAATATTACAATATATATTCACATAGAACATGTATAGGAATTTTCAAACTATAAAACTAATGTAGGCTGTATATACGAGTTTTGAAGTTAGAAGTCTTTGAAAATGTATTTTGTTTAAATCCTTTTTGTTTACTTCGGCTTTCAGAAGAAACTACTTAGGCCTACAAACTTTGTATAACCAGGTCTATGTTTTTATGGATTATCAACATGGTAAATGTACAGAGTCTAATACTTTAAAGTTACAACAAAAAGTTTTGCGCACGCGCTTGGTTGTATTGTTTGATTTATTATTTTCATTTAGTGGGAATGAATAAAATTCTTATCGAAGATTCGGCCTAATGGTTGTAGCATAATTTTGACCAGTTGTAAACATAACCTTAAATGGTCCACATAGTTCTTGAATGGACGAAATAAGCTTTTATGTGTTAAAGTATAAATCAAACAATGCAATCAAGATCACAGCTATACTATTTTTTTACTCACGTACGGACGTAAGAGTCGATATCTGCGTAACCACTGCAGCAGGAGACACAAAACTTGGTAATGTTACTTTTGTGTCAAGTAAGGTCCAAAAAAATATTTAATTTTCTTTCTTTTTTTGTATGCTAGGAAAAGTGGAGAACCTAATCTAAAAAAAATTACTTCTCGAAACAATTTTATTTAAATCACAATGTACACTCATAGTTTTCCCCTAGGGTGAAGAAGAGCCATAGATGAACAAATGTTTACCCTTTTCAGACTTTTGTGGTAAGACGGCGGAAGCAAAGCAAACAGTGTTTTACTAGCTAAAGTTGACATGATATGACTAGTTACCTGTTCTTTGGGTTTCGATTATTTTGCAACATTTGATTAAAACCCCACAGGACGAATAGAGCTCGTCATAGCATGTTTAGAATTGGAATTCATTCACGTGCGGTGTACTTCATAATACGTTGTAGAGTGAACTAACATATACTAGATAACGGTTCCACAGCTAATATTATAATCAGAACACTAAATTCAAACTATCAAAACGTTCAATAAAATTAAAACTCACGATTAGGTACGGTTGTTTTGATCCCTCCAGAATCACGTATACGGCTGTAGCGTGGTATTTCGTAAAACGTGACAAACGCATTAATGATCTTCGGGAGAAATTTAATGAGAATAACCAGTGGACCAGATAATGGATTCGGTGAATGATGAAGACTGGTGAAAAACACAAAGAGAAAAGTTTTAAGGATGGGGAAGAACATATTTAAAGCTTTTTACCTTGCAGCACTTGGATGCAGTTAACAATCACCTAATGTTTGACAAGTAGACATCGTGTTTAGATGAACATGAGCTCTAATACACTCTAGTTATAGAGTGAAAGTTGTTTGAATCTGTTCTCATTTAACATCAACGGAAGAGTTTAGTTAGCGTGAACGATACAGTAAAACAAGCCGCCTACAGGTTCTACATGTGCCTGGCTTAACGACAACATATAAACATGATACCTTTTGAGTGATATAAATTGCCTCTCCTTTTATAATTAATACTAAAAGAAGGTACTTCCATTTTCGACGTTCGCGTATATTATACAACAAATAGTTAGAAGTCTAAAAAACATTTTGCATGTTTAAAGACCATTACATATTTTAAATATTTTACCATTATGTATATCCTTGAAAACAAAGGCACACTGAATTTGCAAAATTCATTAAAATCGTTTAGCCTGTGTAATATTTTATGCTTATGGTAAATTTCGAAATAGATGTCAATCAATGTGCCTGGTTGTTCCAAATATTTCTCCACCGTTCACGTCTTTTTCGGGTTTATTTGTTTTGACGTGATCTTATTTTTGTATTGCGACATAATGCCGGAGGTAGGGGACTTAAGTCATTGTCGTACCAAATTTAATAAAAATTCCTTTTAACACACTGAACTTTAGAATTAATTTTACACGATTTTTTTGTAAAAACCAGAACCACTTTTAGGGTTTATAGGACGGCAAAACTAATATTTCGTTGAACAAAAAGAAGGGGAAAGTGGCTTTTAGTGACATAAGGAACGGCGAACTTAACTCTTGTACAGTATATTTTGATAAGTGAAAACTAATAGAAAAAGAACTTACAAATTAAACAGAAAGCAGGAACAAAAAACTTTAAACCAACATAACTCAGAAGTTTTCTTAACTTTTGTTCGTAGTTTTATCTCTTACTTTTACATCGAGTTTTTACCAACATAACAAATAAATGTATGTCAGTGGACTTCAACAGACGCTGTAGCCAGATGGCGATCAATACCGTTTTGTCTGGGTCGTTAAGTCACTAGAGGCAAACGATAAATCATACAGTAAAGCCATTTTCAGAAAACTGATTTAAAAAATCGTGCCCATTTTACTGAATTCACAAAAATCTGTTTTTCCGAATTAAAAAAGGCAATAAATATTTATAATAAATGAACGGGTGGTTTGTCCATGCGTGCCGCTATACCCTTCCCGCAGCCTCGATGAGGTTATATGGTATGGTAGCATAATCCCCATCCATAAAGACGGGGGGAATACAGTACTGAAGTGACCAACACTAGCCAGTATGTTCGTAAATGGTCTAGAAGCTTCCAGAATATTGTAGAATGTTATAGGATCTCCCAAAAGGTTTTGTGCCATCAAAGAGACTTCCTCTTCCGGAACTTTCTAGAATCCGAAAACGGGCTATGAAGCTAAAACTTATTAGACACATATTGACCTACTCTTAAGTTATATATAAGAGAGAAACTCCTGCATGTTCTAGAAGATTACAGAATGTTCTAGAAATCTATAAGTTCCAAAATGAATATTCCAACAAAATTTTACTGACAGAATGTTGGAGAATGTTTCAAAATTGTATAGAATCTTCCGATTCTGGACTGTCGAAGTGTCTTCCTGTTCCGGAACGTTTGCTATGAAGCTAGAGACCTAATACTTGGCGAATATATTACTCTTAAATTATACATAGGAGATAAAACACATTTGCATTACAATCATTTGTGTCCAAGGTGTAAAATATTGTTAGTAAAAATAAAAAAGTATTCATACTCATAGACGTAAAATTTAATAGACGCACCTTAAATAAACTTGCGGAAATCATAATTGTTGCATTAACTGGCCTATAGGTGATCATTTATGTAAGTATAAATTTGAAATACAGATTGATTTGTACGAAACTCACTACCGTATACGTTTTTGAACCAGTGAACTCTAAATATTTTACCCGATATTGCCTTCATTCGTATCTGCGAGCAGGGCCGCGCGTACCCCTTCTAGTATTAATTTAAAGAATGATCGGAGTCTCACTATTCATCTCAGCGACCCCGAAAAGTATCGATTTGACAACACTCTTAATAACTTTTGATTTGTGTACACGCCACCTCTTCCCACTCCTCCAATAGGAGTGTTTTACCAGAATTTTTTCCCAGTGTGTACAAAGTTAAGGCTAACAACAGACGAGTGTACGGGACACTAAATGTACTATCAATTAAATGTGTGTCAACAGATGAGACACTGAGTAGCGCGCTACCAGATTCTGTGGCTCTACGGTGTCTCTCCCTGCGAGAAGCTGGGACACCGGAAAGTGTCCCGTACACCGGTGTCTCGTCTGTTGTTAGCCTAAAGCGGCCCATACACGGGCGAGTTTGGCTCGCGAGCCTGGCTTGGCTCGCGCCTGAATGAGCCAGACTTGACCGTGTATGGGCAGTTTTAAGCCGAGTCGAGCCGAGCCAAGCCGAGCCGAGCTAGACTCGCCACTGTCTTCTGTCCGGCTCGGCTCGGCTCGTGGGTTGACTCGGCCGTGTGTGGCACCTTACGAGTCGGGCTTGCCCCTCCCCAAGTCAGTTGCTACCCTTTCAGCAGTCAGAAGCAGGAGTTTTATTAGTTTGTGTCTGTAGTGGCGAGTACAGTAAAGTTATTTGTGCTACAATGACGGCGTCCAAAATATTTTTGAGTCCTGACTTCTTGACGCGATTTATAGATGAATATAGAAAGTTTCCATGTTTATGAAAAGTTAGAAGTGCCGACTATATGAACAAAGTGAAGCGAGACGAGGCTTGGGAAATACTAATGCAAGACGCGAAAGAAAAAATCCCAGAAGCAGACTTGAATTTTGTGAAGAAGAAGATTGACAGTATTAGGGCCTCTTTTCGAAAGGAGCTGAGGAAAGTGAGGGAAAGCAACCGCAGTGGTGCTTCGGCAGATGAGGCTTATAAACCAGCCCTTTGGTATTTCGAACTTTTAAGTTTTACCGCAGAGCAAGAGAAGCCTCGAGAGAGCAAATCCAACGTGGAAGAGGATGTGAATGACGTCATGAACGAGGAAGAAGAGAGAGCTGAGACATCAGAGGTAAATGTTTTAGTCATACTATTTTGATAACTTTTTTACATGAAAGATAGATTATGAAAGTTAATACGCACTTACTTTATTCTATGCTAATACTCACCTAGGCCTAAAGTCAACCCAATGTTAGGTTATATTTTCACTTAAATTAAATTGTTAAATGACAGGGTTAAATATAAACAAAGATGTACATTCTGGGGGCCCTACCCCGGAAAAATAAAAAAATAAATACCTTCTGAAATTGGCTTTCTAACCCTATCTGGCACTTAAAATTAATAACAGATAAGTGTAAAATTGTCCTCTTTTCCTTTGTGTTATCCCCATGCTTCTCACAAAATTGGTTTCCCAGTTAGCGTAAAAAAGGGGTGTTTGAAATAAATAACTCATTGTAAAGTATTTTGAGTTCTTAATAATTTTTTCGGGTTACTTAAGTAAAATGAAGTTATTTGGATGTGTTTAATTTTGTGACAAATACAATACAAAAGAAATAAATAGATGTGTAAAAATATGTCTCAATTTCAAAAACGTTGTTTAGTAAACACCAGTTTTATGTTCCTACTACAAGACGGCTAAAAAAACAGATTTTTTTAAAACGCTAATTAGAATATTTACTTTACCCCAAAATGAAATTTTATTATACCAAATTGTAGCAAATACATCGTAGAATTGAACAGTATACTTGAAAATGTTAAAATACCCTTATTTTATAAATGTATTTCACTTTGTTTCACTAAATTACCACACGCAACTCTAAACTCTCAGCTTCAAATTAAAATAAACATTAAAACATATTATTTATTTCATGTAAGAGGTGCCATGATGGCCATGGTTGTTAAGGCGTGAAAAAAATTTAACAATCGTCATGACAACTATCAATGGAAAGTTTCGAGTTCAATTCCCATTGAGTAGTTGTAAGCCGTTCCTCCTGTGTTATCGCGTTTCGCATCATAGTGTCCTTTTTCGATATGAAAGGCTTCACCTTTTGAAGAAGAACATTATAATTTTCCTCCGTCATCCTAATATAGTTTTGAAAGTCTTCTGGATTATCACTTCTGATGAAATCCATTAAATTCATATGGCTAAACCTTTTCCTATTCAGTAGCCAGGCCTTCGCCCACAACTCGCGATTTTTACGTTTCTTTTTCGCAAACACTCAGCACTCGTCCAACACAATAACTGCTGCTGCAACCTGCTTTGACAAACTCATATTTCTAACTGAAGTAGACGAGCCTAACTTGGAACAATCAAAACACGTGTGTGGTGATTTTCCTCCGAGCCCGGCTCGTGAGCCTAGCTCGCCGAGCCGGGCTCGCGAGCCAAACTCGCCCGTGTATGGGCCGCTTAAGGCTCGGCTCCCTACATTAAAAACGGCGAAGTTGGGTACCAAATTCAATGTTAAATAACCAAAACATATATTCACTATTAAGCATATTTTTGTGTTGTTTTTGTCAAAAAACGAAAGCTGTATTTTTTTTCTCTTAAAGTAAAATAGATTGTGGGTGTTGATTGCTAAGGTTTTTTGCATATCTCTTTTTGCAACTGAGTAAAAAATTAAGAAAGTTTACTATTTTTTACTATTTATATCATACGTTTATGAAAACAATAAAACGTTTTTTGAAAATGTATTCAGCAATCAACATCCGCATATGACAGTACTTCAAAATGAAACCAAATTTTTAAATTTATTCCACGAATTAACGGGAAAAAATTACTTATTCTGTAGCATTGCTCTTATGGGAATCAGATTCAATATGGCGGACAGGGTGGCGCCACCTTAAAACTGGTTCATGCGTTTCAGAATTATTGTCAAATATACAGATATAGCCCTACTACATCCTTATATTACTAAACTTGTAAATCTTCACACACAAAACACAGCTTCTGAGATATTTTCCTTTCTCAGAAAAAAAAAAAAACACTATTGGTATTAGTTGGACAATTTCTCGGTCGATTTATTTAAACTTTGTTCGTCTTATTTACACATTTTTAATTCTCCCTTAATACTACCGATTTAACTTAATTGATCAAACAATGTGCATTGTGCATAGTAAATTGTTTAAGCCTACCTTTAAAGATGAATTGATCATCTTTGTCCAACAATCGAAACAGTACTTAAAAAAGCGTGTTGAGAATCTTAATAAAAAAACAAACGCTTGAAATGCATCGTAGTTTATTAAAACAATAATAACGGATACACAGACTTGTAAGATACATATCTAGATCAAAGATGAGCAGTAAGACATGTGTGGCACACTGTTACATTCTTAGAAATAAAAAGGTTAGTAATACAAGTTCAGGCAATCAATTCCATCTCGGTCAAACTAAATACAATGTTGGGCAAAAGTCTGGAATATATTTAATAATTCGAAAACTAAGCAAAACGTAATGACACTTTGCAGTTGTATGTTTGTCACTGTAAGCAATAGTTTGACGTATTTTACTTGCTTTTGACGTGAACGTGAAGGGGGACGCCTCACTTAGGAAAGTTTTGACATTTTTTAATGTAAGCCCAGCTCGAGCAATCCCCTCATTTTAAAGGTCTTTATTAGTAGAACACAACAGTCAAACCCGACCTCTAAAATCTGATTCAGTCAGAAATATTAGTTCCTAAAAGATCCAAGTAATACGCTTGATCCACACTTTCTGGACACTTTTAGCTGATATATGGCATAAAATCTTTCCAAGACACTAGTTTTAAGACTCCAAATTTTTAAGACTTTAAATTATTAAAGTGCATAGATTTGTATTACACATAAACTATTATTATGCATATAAGATTTAATTTATAAATTTAGATAATTTTATTTTGTAAAACTTTTTTCGAAAATACTCTTAAAAAGAAAGAATAGACACAATTTTTTGGTTCAGAGAAACAATGATTTACATTTCGAGTCGACAGTAAAATAATTTGAAATTGATAAAATGGTTTCTACTTTTGTATGGCCATTATCAGAAACATATTTTTTTATTTACTAACTGTTATATACATTTAATCAAAAAATTTAATTCCTTGACAAGGACCGATTTAAGAGATAAACATGAAGGACCTCGGCCATACTTCTCTGTTAATCTTTCTATATCCCGCAATTACATATACACAGAGGGTGTATCGCAACCATTCGACCAAACTTTACCATGTTACTGTATTTAGCAGGTCAAAAATAACAAATAAACAATATAACATGTGTCCTATCTTGCTTTGTTTAGAAGTTGTCTGTATGTGTATTTCTGGAAAAAATTATTATCTCATAAACGGTATTAGATAAATTCATGAAACTCACCATGAAAGTGTATAATGTGGGTTTACACATATGTGTAAAATTTAATTTTTCTGCAGTTATTCGTTTTAAGATGACGGTTTTTCAAAGTTGAACATCTAAAAAACTAAATATTTTACGAAATAATGTTAAGGAACAAAAAAAGTAGACAAATCCAACGGTGTATCATTTTTTATCGCTGAGTTAAGGATAGTTGAGAAAATAATAATTCTGCCTCAAAATGGACTTCCGTGATCATTGAAGAAATTCATGAGTGGTGTATTAGTCTAAATAAACAGTGGATTATACAATAAATAAATATCACAAGAGAAAGTTAGGTTTATTATGGTGTTGCAGATGCAATTTCTTCACTATTATTTAATACAGTACTTGATAAATGACTTTTAGAGTATCTTAAACCGCTCATGAGATAATAATTTGTTTCAAAAACACACATACAGACAGATAACATCTAAACTAAGCATTATATAAAATACGTTATATTGTATTATTTGCTAATTTTGGCCATCTGAATAACACGGTAAAGTTTGGTAGAATGGCTACGAGACCCCAACAGTATAGCAAAATACGTCTCTTTTAGCCAATGTTGACAGAACTATCCAGGTATTGCAGCCTCCTTGGACAAATATGCGGCATTGTTTTTCTCACTTTATCGTTTGACCAGCGAACAAAACCAAATCGAGATGACGATGCGGACATAGAATACTTCCGGTTACTGTGGGAAGTGGAAGTAAGGCGTGTACATAGGGTTGCACTATGGGGGGTGTGCGGACCGGAAGTCGAGTGTGGGCACTCCTAGGTCACCCCCCTCACGCGATGACAATCACAATTACCAGAGGTGAGATTCAAACCAGGATATAATCTATAGTTTTGTCAACAAATCAAAATTCAGAGTTACCTGCCGCAAAGACTGAAATTAGCTTAACAGTTCAACTGTGCTTTACTTCAAGCATAGTTTTGTACATTAAAAACAATATTTAATATGTCGTGGTATTCATCAGCTTAATCGTGATATTCCAACGAATAATTAGGTATATAGTTCATTCAAATGAGACTTATAACAATCACGCAAAAATATAAAAAGTTTCTAATCTATGGCATAGCATCGCAACGTAGTTGATTGTCCACTTACAATATGTGTTAATTTAGTGCGTTGTGTTTGGTTTGCTATTGTGTTGTATTTATTACTACGGGCTCTGCCAACCCCTTCGTTGTTATACGGTGATGCCAATGGAAACTAAATACAGTTTCCCCTACAAAATCCCTAACTTTGTTCAAAATTTGTAAATTTTTAAAATTTTGTAATAGGTATTTTTATTGAAATGATGATTAATTAGGACAGAGGCACTTGGGTATAAGTTGGGTGGTGGTGGTGGTAGCTGTGACCTGTACATATTATAAAACATAGATCGAAATATACATAAAATCCCTAATTTTTTCCGTAATTTTTACATTTTTCAATTTTTAACAGGAATTTTAAATATTTTCTTAATAAAAAGTTGCCTAAAATATTCTCTGACAAGTCCTCTAAATGTTAATGAAAGTTTCGTCAGCCATTCCAGAGATTAGCTCGACCAAACAAACAGACAGACAAAAATGTATAAATGTGTGTTTAGGTTTTAGTAATGTGTGAATAACTATAAGATCATAAGAAAAGGCTTATATTTTGAAATCACAATTTTATGTATAGACGTAAAATATCACTTTTGTCCTCTATAAGTTTACATAAACTGATTATGTATTTTAAATGTTCTATACATTTTTGTACAGAAACTGCTCAAATTAAAAATTGTCAACCATAAAATAGTTTGCGTTTCGAAAGTGAAAACTTGTTTCATGTAAAGAACCGCTTTTGTTAAAAAAAAATGTTCGCAAAAGCCCAACTTTTTACAAAGAATAATTTTCCCGTTTGGTATTAAAAAACAAAACGAAGAAAAATTGTTTAAAATATTTTGCGTACATAGCAATGTTTTCTGTACTTCTCTGAGAATATATAAATGTATACTTTACTTGAATGGAATACATTCTATAGATTTTTAAATAAAATGCCAACAATGAGGTGTTTTCGCATACCAGATGGAGGGATTGGGGGCGGCAATAGAAGTTTAAAAAAGTACGCCTAGCCCAAAAATCGTAAGAGCAAGGTCATACGTATAGCGTAAGATCAGCCGACAAATTTTTTATAAATAAATTATCAAAGGGTCCTCTCAGTGATGCAGAAGTGACGAGGGTTAATATCTTCTCTTTTAAAATGAATCGGCCTTCTGGCTTTGTTTTTTTTTTAATCGCTGAAGGAGTAAATATTTATCATAT
This sequence comes from Philaenus spumarius, assembly GCA_018207615.1. NCBI lineage: Eukaryota > Metazoa > Arthropoda > Insecta > Hemiptera > Aphrophoridae > Philaenus > Philaenus spumarius. The sequence continues at coordinate 206,278 of JAGFPH010000453.1, forward strand.
TTTTACTAAACTAAAAATACAATGTTACTTTAAAATTCGAGGAGTATTAGGTTAGGTTAGGTTAAGTAATGTCTGGAATGAAATGTATGCAACATTTGCGTCATTCCTTGATTTGATTTGTAATATTAAACCAAATCATTCTAGTAATATCTCAAAAGTACGAGATAAAATTACTGCAGATAAAAAGTACAAAAATTCATTATGCTACTTTAGAATTCGAGGCGTATCACGCCATTACCACGGTTCGTTGCTTTTGTGAATTCCAATGCGGCTGTCGAAACTGTCAAATTATGCCAGGTAGCCCACGCGGCGCTGTAGAGACTCGGTGCTGTGGTGACGAATTCCTACTTTCAGCGCAGTGTGATGGATAATATAATATACTGAATAGTTTAAAGCAGAACTTGTTATAGGCCTTGATGTCAACGGAAATGTATTGGTTACCCACAACTTCCACTTTCTGTATCTCTTCCAACACGTCAAACTCAAGGCGAAATCTACCATTTTATCACCGTATGATAAAGCTGTATATTCGTTTAACATTGCAGTCAGCAATCATCTTAGATGTTTTTAAAAGTATGTTATTTCGAAATAAATTGGCTAGATTCAAGCCAAATTTCAAGGTATTTGAAAATATGGGATCACGAGTAAATAAAAGCTAGTTGTAAGTAGGTGCTGTAATTATTATAATTATCAAAACAAGAAAAGTTACTCATTCGCTATCATATTCATTCCGGTAGTTTTGTGACATCTATAAAGTGATTACTTTATAATAACCTTTAAAGATCGGTATACAGTAGGAAACAGAATCACTCCCAACTAAACCCTACAGACTCCCCCTCCTTACTTCGATCACTGGATAGATAGAAAGCTATCTGGATAATGAATAAATAGAAAATAATAACAGCGACAGTTGCATGTAAGGATGACTCATTCCCTCTCCCTGCCACCGCTGAACCTACTATACCTGGGGCTTCTATTATTACCCCAGTTAGTATTTACATACTAACTGTATTTACATTAGTTTGTAATTCAATTACTTTTCATCCGGTATATCTTGTCAAATGTATCTTTACGACAACGTATTAAATATATTACGGAGATCAGCCACCATCTCATTTTTTTGTTTTAATTTTATGCATTTTTATTATGTTTTAAGTAGGCTATATGTGACCAATTAGAGGAATTATAGCCAAAAACAGATAGTTCAATTATAATATAGTAAGTATTGTTTTACGAATTTTAACTTTTTTATATTCATTTATTTGTTTGAACGACTTTTTTTATTTATTAACGAATTTTCAATAACCTAATTTTATACGATTAATAATATTATAAAGAAACGTTGTGTGCATGGAACCATGGTAGCTCAGATAGCAATAAATTAATGGTTACATTTTTCTCTAATTGAAAAAAATGTGTTATTCTTATGTAAATCATTGAATATTTTGACCAGACATGTCTGTATAATGCAGCCTGTGCACACAAAGTTTCATAGCTACTATCAAGACGGACTGGTAAAAATTGCATAGGTCAAGGTGCAGTACTTATTCACACTTTACTAAGATAACTACGTGAACAAATAAATTCCGAGAAAATGGCTTCTAAATTTACAGGACTGTTGTTCATTTTTTTTTTAATTCTCCTGCTTCATATGCAACCCGCTCTCTTGTTTATTTTCTTCCTCTTCTTTTAGCTGTGCACTTTTCTGTATTGTTTTCAGTGTGTCTCACCTTCTACAGTCTTAGCCGATGAGAGTCTTTCTTTTGGGCGAGTTTTAGCAAGTAACTTAAGGTGAAATTCCAGTTTTGGTGTAGAGTTTTGACATTGTGATGCAATACCCTCATTGTATTTACATATTCCCTCTGCCACTAAATCATCAACCTTTTTTTCTTGGCAGTAAAAATAGTCTTGGAACATTTACTTCGCATAAGTCCATCTAGGAATTCATTAGAATTTTGGGTTTTGCCCGAAGCGACGCTCAACGTAGGCTTATCATCAGTTGATAGCCGATAGTGTAAAGAGGTAAAATGTGTTTGTAATCAGTCTTATTTAGAGAGGTATATGTTTTCTTGGCGCGACAGTTTGCCAGTTCTCTCTGATATAACACCAACTATTTTTTCCCATTTGATCAATTTTGATGATGGGCCTAGCATCCGTTGAGCGACAATGCTGCAAAATAGCAAATATTACTAATTTCATTATTTTTGGGTATTCTAAAATGGCTGGTCACAGCATTACTGTAGTATTGAATACAATTTCTCAAATGTTATGCCTTTTAGACTGCCTTGAGCCTGTCAGTTCACCACAGAGCTATAAGCACGGAATAGTGTTTGTAACAGCTGATTGAAGCAAACCATAGCACAATTGTACATATGTGTAATAGAATACATACCTAATAAAATAAAGACAAACTATTTTATGTTTGACATAATAGGTACACTATACTTATCACATTTATAATAGTAATAATTTGATATAATTTTTTTTTAAACGGTACTTATTACTAATTATAACAATAGTTGATCAATACTATAATAGTTGCGAAATCACGCAAAATCGTTGAATACGTTGTTTAAAATCTACAATCATAAAAAACATGAAAAATTGTCAGATTTTCATGAAATTGTATATACATGTTCAGAATGAATAATAATATTAAATAGCGTTTTGAAAAATGTTAGAAATTCTAAAATTGGCCAAAAGATAGTGGCGGATCCCCTTATAGTATCTTCAAATACTTTACAGAACCGCAAAATTAGTGTGCAATTACAGATTGTTACTGTTGGCTATCCTTTTACACCATTAGAGTGGCCAAGAGATTAAAGATGTCGTCCAGGAACACAAGTTGCATATGGATTTACCTGCGTTATGCTTTGGACTAATGAAAACAAATAGTGCAATAGCACGCGAGAAAAGATAAGTATTTATTTTGACCCATGTAACGATTGTAACGGCCCCTGCATTATTTCCGCGTATTACATAAACACCCTGTATAAGGGTTGTGTTGTTTCTTTTTCTCAAACTACAAAATAATAAAAACAACGAAAACTGTACTCAAATAAAAAATATTATTCGACTGTGCGTCTTTCTACGTCTTCACAATGTTTCATAAAACACAGGCCGTGTGAAATATCATAAAAAAGGTCAAAGCTCGCACACTTTTAAAAACACAGATACGAAATAAGGAATGGGCAGAATGCTGTTTTGTAGAGATACTATCTCATCGTGGCATTGCTCCTTTGAAAGGAGGCTAAAGCTATTTCCTGCAAGTACCCTGTGCCTAGCTAATCACATCTTCATCTTGCTGTACTTTACCCAATAACATACATCCGTATTGAGTTAAGCGAATTAGGTATTCATGATTGGCTCTGGGATGGAAACCGTGCTATACAATTCCCTTCCCCTTTCCTGCTGCTACTACAGGTGTATTATGGCGGGAATATTGTGACCTATAATTATTGGGTTTACGATTTTATCCTGTGATTCCTGACTAAAATAAACGTTTCTTTAAAATACTGTCACACAACAAAGGCTTGAGACATAACAAAAAAACACTAAAGATGTTCAAAATCAAATTTGAAATGTTGACCTTAATTGCAAAGTGTGTTTGTATCATTAGACCACCAGTGTCCACTGCTCTACCAGCCAGCGTTTCTCTATATATCACAAAAATACCACACAACAATTTGGTAGATTGGAAGCGATTGTGGTCTTATCCACCAACAAAGTAATAGTGATATTAAGTTATATAGAAGGTGATTTAGCAGTGCGTAATCTTCCAAAAATCGATTCGCAAAACCGCCATGCATGTAACTAAAGCCGTCAAATGCAGTTAAGTAATATAGTGTAAAAGAGAATAATAAAAGATTAATCAAGGAACTTTCAGCAGCGGCAACACTGTCAGTTAACTTTCGTAGTTTTTGTTGATAGATCTGAGAAAACTCTCGGCTTTCGTGACTAGTGTTGACAGAGATCTGGCAACATTGACAACTTTCGTGATTAGTGTTACTAGATCGGCAATGATGCGAACTTTCGTGATTACAGTTGATATATCTGGCAACACTGTTGACTTTCGTGATTAGTGTTGATGTATCTGGCAAAACTATCAGTTATCTTCCTTGGTTATTGTTTCTATTATAGAAGGCAACAGGGTTTATACATACATCATAGTCTCAGTTTATTACCATTCAAATATAATGACTATAGATCATGACTAAAGGGAGGTCAAGAGTCTTCTCAGCGAAAGCGAGAAGCTCCGAGTTTTATTCAGCAATAAGAAGTGATGATTGATGAGTGAAAAATAAAATGGCTTTCTGTAAAACAAAAGGGCGAGCCTGTATTTGTACAAACAATATTTTCTTTTATTTCGATGTAAAACCCTGCTCCAGAAGTATGAGTGCATCGAATACTGTGTTAGACTTTGTAACAGTAAACCTAAACTTTAGTCCAATGAGATTCTTCTTCTGTAGATCCGTTAAGTAGATTGTATCATAGATCATGAATAATAAAATAGATCATGCATGCATACGGCGACTATGTGGCGAAAAAAAACTTTGTCGGTAAAATATTGCATGATCGCGCCGCGGGGTAGCGCTAGGGAGAAATCATTCAAGGCATTGGTGCTACACACCGCTTTCGTCGTTTCCCCCATAGATCGCGCAACTATCGTCGAATTTCCAGTGGATTGAAATAATGCATTGGATCGGAGTTCTATTAGGTTATCCAAATACAATGATTGTATCAATGCTGACAATCATACTCAAATGTATCTTACAAGAAGTCGATTACCGCTATGATGTCTGTCAAGCAACTAATATATCTTACATATAGCATTTATCACTATATTTAAAAACCTTTTCATAATATGTTTGGCCAAAAATAGTTCCAATGTGTCAACAGATATTGTAATGAAGATTTTAGAAAACCCGGCCATTTTTGATGACACTGTAAAACGGATATACAAAATATATATTTCACTTCTTACTTTTTGTAAATTTTAAAATGTGAAATTAACTTAAAAAACAATCTTTAAAAATAGCGTCAAAAATATACTATACAGATACGTTTTCAAATATTTCAATGTTATTTAAATTATTAGAAAAACGCATGTTTCTTAACTAATCATTATTTCTAAACTCAACTTAACTTAAACGTTTATGGTACTGTACTTAAAGAACTTATACTCAGACTTTATGGTGGTAGTTAACAGGATCTGTCCGATTATTTTGGAACATTTTACTGCAATACTGTATTTAAGTAAAAGCTCCTTTGGAGGTATAGAGTTCGTAGTAACACAGTTAAAATAGAAATGCGTACGCAGTAAGTTCGTTGAAGGGATAAACAATCAATATTTGTATTAATTTGTAATTTAAACGGTACTAGAATATAAAAAAGTTAATTTGTTTTAAATTGCTGAAAGGGAATAAATAAAACCCAACCATTCTCTCTCCTTATATGTTTTTTGAAAATTAATTTTTAAAGTCATCAAATTTTGGTTGAATACAAACACAACGTTTGACCTAAGCACAGTGTACATGGTATGACGATTCCAAAAAAAAAGGAAGTTGATCTCATTTTAAAAGGCTTCAACTGTTTACGGTAGATACTCATTTCAGAAAAACAAACATTTTTGTCAACTGTTGCAACTTTAATTATTAGCAAATTACAATAGGAAAGATGAGCTATTGCTGTGCTCTTAAAGTGAGACGTAAGGTCGTGAATGGTCAATGAGCACCGATCATGATCTCAGAACACGCGTTCGAGTGTCAATACAAATTCTACATCCGTTAGGTCCAAATTCGGCACACACGTCGGTCTAAGTCGGACGCGTTCGTTATCCAAAAATCAGTTTTTTTTATAGCAGAAATGAGTTTTTTGTGCTAGAATTAAACTCTTTCTAAACAAACATAAACGTAGAAATTTATTCTGCATATTTTTTTTTTTTACATGACCTTATTAGCCTGACTGGTTCCCCAAATATCGATCAAAACATAAAAGAACCCGGTTAAAATCCACGTAAGGCAGGTCGGGTAAGACGAGTAGGAGGCTGAGTTGCAAACGAATTCTACCAATATATTTTGTACACGCAGGCAGCTAATCAGCGCTTTCATGAGTAGACAAATTTCTTAGTTGGTTGAAACCTTAAAGCATATAAACTTAAATTTGTAAATTGGCTCAACTCAGGTCAGCGGTTCAGCTGCGCGATTGAATTATTTAACATCGGATGTGTTTCTTTATAGCTGTAACGATCTTATCGTAGAGACTACGGTACGTACAATCATAACACGGTTATAGAGTGCAACCAGTATTAAACATAAACTAATATTAAATAAAAATCTGTCTGATGTAGGTTGGGGCTGCAATTTAAACCATAAAAGGACAAAACCTATCTTGGCGTTGAGCCAAAAATGGGCGTGGCTGGCTGCAGTCATCCTTTGCTTTTTTGTTGCTATGCAACTTGCCATCTGGGATTACGTAGACAAGCAAACCAAACTCTGTAGACATATTCAAATAAGTGTTTAGAGATGTTTATACTAGGATAATACCACGCTAGTATATAAATCTTTTAGAGTACCCAATCGATATTATTTCGCATTCATCTTCCTCTCGCGACGTGAGGGGAAATGTTTACGTTGACAATAAATTGTCTTTTGTTGGAGCACAGCCTTAAAGCAATGAATACAGAATACTTTTCTGAAGTATTCTGTATTCATTGCTTAAAGTTATCACTTGGTTTCCATAACAATAAAGAAGAACGGCGAGTGAAATAACATAGAAAAAAGCCTACGTCAATGACTGGATTTGAACCTATTACTTCGAATACAAGGTACTCCGGTTAACCTTTACTTTATTTCTTTTACCTTTGATGTCCGAAGAAGAAACCGGATACACGCTCTAATAACAGATTTATTTTTCGTTAAATAAAGGATTATAAAAAAGGATAAAGTTTATTTCAATTCTGGCAGAAACTAGAAATATTCATTGTCGATTGACAAATTCAGAAACTTTAAAACAACAATCTAACCTCGCTTGAATCGTGCTGACAGAATGCCAAAATGCAGTCTGTACGCCATAAAAGTGCAAAACAATAAACCTTGCGTGCTAGAGGCGGGTGTAAAAAAACAGTAGCCTACTCATCATACATGAATGTACAGCCTGTGTCAGCGACCTATTGTGATTATCCCACGAGCAGGAACGGAAAGTGCCGAACAAAACCGAGTGAACATTAGCCTGATTCCAAGAACGTTATGTGTAAACTACTAAACATTTTGTTAAAAATACAGAAACATATAAAATTAAAAAGACGTATGAAAAGACAAATGTTTCGTTTCTTTCGTTAACTGGCTTCCTCATAGCCATAAACATTGTGAGCTACATTCGTGCAAATAAATTCTCGATTTACAAATATCGTAGGCAGTGGTCTTTTTTGTAGGCTACATTTGAAAAATCCTCCTATTCTTTAGTATTTACTCACATACCGTGTTCGGTACTAGTGGAGATGAGCGTGAAATTCGAACGGAAAGAAACAAAACTTCACCTTTTCCTTTAAATATAATAATTAAACTATACATGTCACTGTCTGCGACAAATCAAATATTAACAAAATAAAATAATTCGATCACTTAACTCCCTGACGTGAGTTGAGCTAATTTCCAAAATTAAGTTTACCGTTTATGATTAAGTGTTTCAACACTTACTATTTGGGAAATTGGTCTACTCATGAAGGCGCTGCATAGCAGCCTGCGTGTACGATATATATTATTTCAATTTGTTTGCACCTCAGCATCCAGCCCCGACTGCTTCATTCGGGGATGCGGAATACTACCCCCCGGAAAACTACCCCCCCCCCCCCCCCAGGTGAAACGTGACGTCACGAAATCTGCCAACTAACCAATATGGGAGCCGTGTCCGCGACTGGATACTACCCCCCCAAGCAGGTTAATACAATTATACTATTATCGGCAACATACTGTGACTAAACAGTTTAGGTTAGTCCTCTAGTTTTTTTTTATGCTAATTATATCGAAACTTGAGTGTGCGTGGCTGGAAAACTGCCCCCCCCCCCCGATCTCTGACGTCAAAATGACGTAGGAACCTGCTTGGGGGGGTAGTTTTCCGGGGGGTAGTATTCCGGCGACCCCTTCATTCTGCTCGCAGCAGAAAAATAAGCTTTACGAGTTCACACCTCGACCTTACGGCCTCGGATTGTGGGGCTGCTTCGCTTCGCTGGCAAACAAAGTTTGTACCCGGCCGACGGTTTCTGCTCAGAAGTTGTCCACGAGGATTTTAACAGGGTACTTTTATGGCGTTTTACGTTTGGGGGAACCAGACGGGCATTAGGCCATGTAAAAAAAATGTTTACAGTAATCTATTTTGTCTTTTTAACCCCAAAAAATTTAATTCTAGTACGGCCATAAGTCTCACCATAAGAGTCACTGCAATAGCTCATCTTTCCTATGGAAATTTACTAAAAACAACAAAAGTTGAACTATCTCAGCAAACTTTCAGCCATCTTCGCTGGGCAAATAGATATAACAGGGTTGCCAGATTTTTCGGAAAGCAAGAAGTGCCGCCAACTTCATGTTTATAAAATGAAAAAAATAATGTGATTGGCTAGTTTAAGTTATTTTAGGTCAGGTTTGTTTTGCAATTCTGTTCAATTTGATAACTTTGTCAATATTCGAGTTCCTTGTTTTGTTAGGTTCCATCAAATGTCGTTTATTGGTTTCAGCGCTGAATTGTTTTTATTCCAAGTTAACTAACAAAAGGTAAATAGACGTTTTTCACATAAACGTCCTACTACTTTATGTCTCATATTTCGTTTAGGATCATTGTTATTTACCTTTTTGGTACGGTAAAATGTTTAGTTAATTTTCTTTAGTGCAAACATAGCTATAATGGTTAAGGAGCGTAAATACCCGGGAGCAGAAGGAGCCGGGCACCCTAGCTCTCATGGAAAGGAAAAAATGTAAATTAATAACTACAATCAGGTATTTTTAGTAAAAGATAATTATTAAAAAGTTAGCATTCCGTAGCATTATATGTACCGTTTACATATACTTATTTTATTTTTGAACAATAATTTAAGCTGGGGTACTACTTGGTGCGGCCTCAAGGTGCGGTGTAGCTCTGTGTATTCATTGTCGATGTAAAGGTAAATATTTCAATGATGTATGGATAAATATTTCACCAAAACAGCCAAATTGGCTTCTCAAGCTTTAAAAAAAATTTCCGGGGAAGGTCAAAAAACCCTGGACCCCATTTGCTGAAGGATAGAATAAATACCCCCATTTTTTGGGTAGGGGGGGGGGGGTCTTAATCCTACAGATTTTCTTAATCCTTAATTAAAGAAAAGGCGTGATGAACTTCGTTCCTGACGGGAGTCCCACGACCGCACACATTTACTTTTTTTAATGCTGCTATAAATATCAATTCTAGCAAAAATAACCAATTTTAATTTGTTCAAACATTACCTCAATTTTTTTTAAACTTATATTGCAGATCACAGACCAGCCAAGCGCGAGACAGGCGCCAATTAAGCACAAGATAGGTTCCGTAATTGATTAAGCTTTAATTAACAATATTAAAAACACGCTTTAAAATGAAAGTAAAACTTCGATCTGATAACTTAAAATTAAAACCCACGAAGACGGGGCTTTGGAATAATTGTTTACTTCGGGGATTATGTAGGGCGCGAGCGCATTAATATGCCGCAGAAGAGTCTGCACGAGTGGTTAGGCCTAACTGTTCCCTCTCGTCAAGCCAGCATACCAATAGCTTTACAGGAAGTCCACAAAAACAATAGACATCCGATCCCGGCTGCACTTAACTGTCAAGATGTGTCTATTGTTTACAGTACGAAAAAATATCTTAATTGTCTTTCGAGTCCAAATTTGTCTGACCGCAAGTTGGAACGAGAGTTGAAAAGAATAAAAACACAATTAAACCTCTGCTATAGTGTAGGCTACCTACATTTTTAAAACTAAAATCTTCCACAACATAATGCCCTATATCTGGTAAACAACAGATGGAGCCCTATAAATAAACTTACTCGTGGCATTCTAAGGAATAATTTCGTCTATAGTTAATTTCTTTATATAACTTTTGTAATAATCATGCAAACAAAATAACAAGTTCCGAGTAAACGACAGCGTGCTCTAAACTATTTTGTTCACCTGGTATTATTAGGTTCTGTACATGTATCATGTTGCAAATCCATATGCATAGACCGGGTTTTATATAGAAGTAGTTTTTTTCTGAAGAACGAAGTAAACAAAAAGGATTGTAAAAATTTACATTTAGCCTAGATTATAAAAAAATAGTTAAACAACAGTTTGAAACTACAATATACATGTTCAAAGGACCATTAAGTCAATATTATAATCATTATAATTGTACACATTTACCGACTTAAAAATCCCCTCAGCATAGTAAGGTAGGCCTAAAGTTCATTGTTTTTAAATAATATCTATTTTTTTAATCAAGTTTTTCTAGTGCGTATCTTATTAATCTGCCTGTAATTTTTTCACAGATGCTGACTAATATGCTTATAAAAATCATAACTAATTTACCATTTGGTTAGCTATTCGAAATAATTTTACACTTTCTTTTCCCCGTGAACTGCGAGTTCCTAATGAATTGCCGTACTTTTCTCTTTATCGCCAATTTGTATAATTTTATTTTCTGAACTTTGCAGACCAATATTCAGAAAATATTTTAAACTTTAAAATTAATTGTTTAATGTCGTCCAATCACAATTACATATTGGGTTCTGAAGAACTACAATGGATGCAGTCATTGTTTAGGAAACAGTCATTATGATAACAATTACAAAAAATTGCTGCAATATATAAATTTTAGTTCCCGGAGAAGACAAACAGTACCAACGATTTTGTGTTCGAATAATTACAAAACCAAAGATGTAGGCCTACAACATGACATTGATCTACACAGCAATGTAAGCACACCACAGGGATGCTGATGCTAGACACTTGGCCTACACTACTGGATTCCAACGAGTATCCTTCAAAAGTGAAGCAGTCAATATTTTGTTACCCAACTCGACTGTTAGTGTTAAAACACGTAATCAAATAGAAGACAAATGCACTCTGGTGCGACATGTACTTTTGAAATAGATTTGGTAGTGTGGAAATAATTCACTAAAACAATGAAACATTAATAACTGAATGAATGCATGTTCTGCACGTGTGGTTTTTACAAGACGCAAGACACCATGTTATTCATCAAGCGGTATTGAACTACGATCTAGCGGCTGACTTCGGAACTGTAGTTTTCCAACGTTGCGCACAAGCGATGGAATAGGTTTCTGAAGTTGTACACAAGCGCTACCTGTGAGCGTTGTTATGTACTACTACAACTTCTCTATTGAATATTGTAATACCAACGACACCTATCGGACAAACGAAGATCCTACTCTACACATCCAAATTGTCTGGATGTTAACCTTAAATTTTCAACTAATAAATTTAATTATTATGTATACGAGTATACCAACAGGTGAACATCATCATAATAATTAAGTAGGAACCACTTACATAAACATGAGAACTAATATTTGAAATAATAAGAAATGAACAACCCAGGTGGAACAAAAATTCAATTTTCTTTCTTTTTTTCTCAATGGTAGGCGTATTTACAGATTTGTGACACATTCTTGAATATTTCATTTTTATATACGATTTTAAAGGAGTCGTAAAAATAATTTTTTTATAATAAAGCCTCACCATAAGAATAATGTTTTAAGTTAAATAATTGATGGATTAAAATGAACTTATTATTTCACGAATCCTAAACAGAAATAGTTTTAGTACCTCAATAATAACCAGCACCATCTCGTACGGCAGTTTAAACATCTGCCATCTATCAACTAACTAATCCCATATTTGAACATTTAAAGATGCCCAACGCCGTGGTGGAGCCAAATTAATTATGTTTTAACAAAATGTTCGTTTTGAGATTTAAACCAACTTTCTACTGACAATAAAAAATCCGATTGGGATCTGGGGATAATCAACGTAAGATTTGTGTAAAGGAGAGGATACAGTACCGAGACGAGACGAGGTTAGTCCACTGTTGAAATGGCCAATTTCGTATCGGACTATCGGTATGGTCAAACAAAGAGTCCTTCAAGGCCTTGGGTTATTGTACAATCAAGTGTCATTTTATTTTGTATTCTCATTATGCAGTACTAAATAAGAAAGTAACTTATTTTTAAGTAAAATTAACAATGTAGTTGCTCTTTATATTTCTAAAATAGTGTAGTTGTTTATTAGCCATCATTAGGAAATTATGCAAAATTATTAAAATCACTGTATCTAAAATATACGGTACCAGAAACTGGCACATACTTTCTCACAAACATATTTAAATTATTAAACAGATTCACAGTGACTTCATTATTTGTAGGAGAGGTGATTTTAAACCAGGAGATTACTAACTAATAAATATTACTAGCTGACCCGTGCGAAGCATTCGCATTTTAACTTACTTAAATCCCACTTAATTAAAGTACACACCGTATATTTAGTATCGTATAGTGCGTATACTATACGATACTAAATATACAATTAATTAAAAATAACAATATAGTGGCGTAAAGGCAGCTCTCCAACTGGGTATTGTTATCATCAGTGTTGCCAACGCCAGGAAAATATCCCTACAACTAACTTGCTCTTACATCATTGTCACTTTCGGATTCTTTATTTCTTTTTTTTCGTATAATTGTATTTTGTCTATTTTTCCAGGAAAGCTTTAAAATGATGCCTCATTCATGTAATTTGATGATGTATTAAGGAAGTTATGGCGTACCGACAAAAAATGGCTTTGAGAAATAATATATGTGATTATTATTAGCTATTTTCAAAACCTTTTTTCGTGCATCTATACAGGCCTAATTGACATGTTTGGTGCAAATTTGTTCGAAATCGATCGAATAGTTTTCTCTCTAGCTTTGTATACATACAGACAGACATTTTGTAAAAACAACTTTTTTGACTCAGGAGGTCCCAAAACGGATATTTCCACAAAAATAGACATGCAGACATATATACAGACAGACGTTTTGTAAAAACCACGTTTTTGACTCAGGAGGTCCCAAAACGAATATTTCCACAAAAATAGACATACAGACAGACATTTTGTAAAAACCACTTTTTTGACTCAGGAGGTCCCAAAACGGATATTTCCACAAAAATCTCAACATCGATTCCCCGCTCTATACATTCTGACGATTTGTAAGAACATAACCAACACAACTGCGCCGTATCAAAATTTCAAACCGAACAGCTGTGTGTGTTTTCTTTTTCAATTGACGGTAAATATTCAGTCTGGAGCTAATTCAAATTACTTCTCCGTTGAGCTAAATCAAATAAACTATGGATATTCGCTTCATAGTACTGGTAATCTGTTCCAAAATTAAGGCTTTTGCTAGAATTAATTCACTCAGGTGAGATCTTTTGCCCACAGGTTCTTTTTATCATAAACATTGTAGAAAAAAAAGTATACCAATTTACCCCCACCGGAAAAGGGTTTGGGGGAGAGGTCGAAATAGCACAAGAAAAGGTTTACCTTCTATTTAAGACCCCATACGTCCTTTTTATGGCTTTAGATTCACGATATGGAAAAACTTACAAAAGGGGCAAACAATTCGAAGTCGTGCTAGAAACTTAATTTTTGTACAAAGGCTCTTTTGAGTATATGAATGAAGTAAACAAAATCAAGCCCTTCGGCCCACCACCAATGTGGTTAGGGGGGTTTAAAAGGAAAATAGTCAATTCATTATAGTCGTCGGAATAATGGTATAATAGTAAATAACTATTTAAATAAATAAAACATTGTAATGTACGTTTTTTTAATAGAAGAAAAAGTATAAATAATTTCTCCTAGTCCTATACAGATTCCTATCCCCATAAATACGTCTTATGACAGAGACAAGAGGCTAATTTAAATATCTCTTCACCTGGACATATCTGAAATAGAAATTGTTATACCTACCTACCAATAAATATAGCAATCTGTTTAGTTGTTATTTTTCTGGAAAATAAAACATGTTTACCGAACAGACAGACAAGAAAGCGAATTAATAGTGTCATAAAGTTCTGAGCTATTTTAAAGTTTCAAAGTCTCTATCGCTCATTTAGTTTAAAATCGATTGCTTAATTTTTACCTAACCGACAAAGAAAACGAGTTAATATTTACGTGGTAAAATCACAAATTCCTTTAAATTTCAAGACGTTTGGACACCCTGATTAGAGGGATCAGGCAAAAAGAAAAACTCAGTAAACGCTTAACTAAGACGATTTAATATTAATAGGCTAATTCGGTACACGGAACTACTTTTCTGAATTAGACAGAAGCAAACGCTGCGCAGGTTTGTTGAATTTTATAAATTTGAAAAATAAACCGTTCTCTTCTGATTAATCCAAATCACATCACAGTTTCTGATTACATATTTTCATATTAAATAATTGAAACTTTTCTCGTGTATTTAACGTACACGATTTGTATTCCTGTATATAACAGTAGCGACAAAAACAAGGTCAGTGCACATTTCATAGAGCAGACTGAGCCTAACGACTGGTTAACGCAGTAACAAATTCTCCCAGCTGGTGACCTTGAACTTGAAGGTAAATGAACTTTCCCGCTTCTTTCCCTCCTCTTCTGACACTTTTAATTTACTCCGCTCTGTCTTTCAAAGCCAATCACAAAGGAACAATGTACTATTGACGAATCGAGATGTTGGCAGTCCAGAAACTACCCGTACCTTATAAGAGATTGTCAACAAGTTGCAAGCCATTATGCCATTTTTTTAAATTTCCCACTAAATGTCACGCTTTGTAACAGAGATAGGCTAAAAATAACAAAAATAGTTACCAAAATGGTCTGAGAGTAAACCAGTTCTTTATTACAATGTTTATGGTAAAATAGAAAGCAGTCCATTTTAGCAGTCCAATCTGCTATTACTAAACAATGTAAATTATAGGATGAAACAGCAGTTATTAATTTTAATTCACTACAAATTACACAATTACCAGCTACAGAAACCCAAACTTAGAACAGTAGTATTGCCAAATTTTCAATTTACAGGAATTATATCAAGGTTACATTATATTATCATTGCAAGGAATTGTATTTTATGCTACTGTAACGTACGTAGATGTAATTTTACATTCAGGCTTCTTTCGTTGCCCGACTGGAAATCATCAGGTTCTGGGCATATTAAATTTCACATTTACAATAACCTCTTATCAAAAGTGCGTAATTGTTGTAGAATGTATTTTCAAAATTAATCGTTTTATTGGCCCTGATGTCGTTGCTCCTGCGATGCACCTATCGATTTTGATTCAAGTATAAAGCGGTTGTCGTAGGTACGATGTATGATTGATAGTTTTCTTTGTTGCTGTTCAACTTTATTTTCACTTCCTCAAAGTCAACAAACTTAGTAGGCTATTTACTTGTTGGTTATAGTGTACACATACCTTATATAAAGACGGTGTGTTATCCTTGGATATATTTTTCAAAACCAACAGTTAATACAAATTTTAATATTATAGTTGAAAATAATTGATCGGTTTTGATTTTCAAACTGTTTAGATATTCTCGATTAAAGTCAGTTTGGAAAGATGGATTGTTCATATTTTACACTTTTTAAAATAAAACACTTTAAAGGAAATAATACACGACGTTCCGAAAGTATAAACTAAATAGAGGACTAGGCTTATGTTTGCAAGTTTGCCTGAAACTACAAATTAACTAAAATAAGAACAATTCGATCACGCAGTTAAACCGTTGAGCGAATTTTCAAAATTAAATTTATATGTTTTAGAGTATTTAGATAAAACCCCCAAAAAGTTCATTGCAGCACACAAATTTAAAAAAATGTTACTTCCTGTATAAAAAGCGTCCTTCCGGTTGTTTTATTTTATAGGCAAAACTCGCCCGAGCGACTTGGAAAATCAACGTGTACCAAATTTTGACTAAATCGGACGTAAAAGGCGGTCGTTAGAGTTCGGACACACACATATATATATATATATACATGATCGATGCTCATTGACCACTCTCACCATATGAGTTACTGCAATGGCTCATCGTTCCTATTGAAATTCACTATTAGTAATAAGAATGAACACAGAAGTAGATTACTAGAGCTGAGATGTCACAAATCTTTATTTTAAAATATGTTTGAAGTCCGACACCTTATTTGGTATATTTTAGAATGTTTGATATTTTCCAAAAATGTAATTTTTACTTTCCTTACCCTATACTAGCGGTAAGTATTGCGATCGACCCAAAAATTCGATGTCGAGTTTTCATAATATCTTTACGTTTCAAGGGCCCCTGAGTCCAAAAAATGCATTTTTGGCAATTGGTCTGTGTGTGTGTGTGTGTGTCCGGAGTGCACAGGGCAAACGGCTGGACGGATCGAACTGAAATTTACAGGATATCTTCAAACATGTAAACAATTAAACCCATGTAAATTTGAAGCAAATCGGAGGTGGTGTCTTACCGTGGGAGCAGTTTTTAGCACATTTTTGGAATTTACTCCAAATTCCCTCTAACGATTTTGATTAAACTTTGCTAACATACTCTACTCCGACCCCCTTAACACCCTATGTACGCGAAAGACCGTTAAAAATTCGTTGAAAAAAGTTATTACAAAAACCAAGTTATTTTGTTTTTATCTCTGAAATGGCTGCTCCTATCGACTTGAAAATGGCCTCATTCGATTCAGCGTCCAAAATAATGTCAAAAACGATACCCCACTCAACTTTTACCATTTTTTCAAAAATTGCCCCCAAAAAGGGCGTTTTTGGGGGTAAAATTTTTTTTTTAAACTAGCCGTATTTGGTATCAAATTTGACATTTTGTGAGGTTAGAAATCGATTGAGACCAAAATCAGGTCCGTGGGATTAACCGTTTTGAAGTTAGTACCGCTTTCTTTGAAACGGATACTCTTATTAACTCGAAAATGGTATCATCAATCTCTCGCTCGAGAAATTTGATAATTGATACAGCATCTATTTTGGTAAGGAAAGTTGTGTGATGTGCACACCAGATGTTTTATTCTACATTCTTTCCTCGGTATGTGCGTAATCTTTTTAGAAAAACAAGTAAAATAAAAATGTTACTGCGATTCACAAATAACATGTTTTTAGAGAAAATTTTCTTCCTACACAAAACATGTCGTTTATTTATTTACTAATATTTCTGAATCATATGGTAAATAAAATAATATTAATATTATTGTATTAATGTCAATAGGCGTATATAATTATTAATATAATATTATTAAATGGAAAACATTCAGAAGGAACTATTTTATAATTTTTGTTTAAGGCGAATACCCTTAACGGATATTATCGCCAGGAACCATTTTATGGAGCAGGGGAGTTTTGATGGTGAGTTATACAAGACTTTCCTTTCAACTGTTTTCTCACAAGTTATGGTTTTACGCGTTTGTTGTAACAAGATGAAAAATCTAAAGTATTAGACACAGGCATTTGAAATGTGTACTACTCCAACGATATTTAGTTATGGAAAACACTCAAGCAAAAAAATTACTACAAAATAACTTGTATATATTTTGGAATAATTGGAAAAAAACAATTTATTTGTAACATTTTTTAGTAATGTCACCTTATTTTCCATACCCAAAATATTTCTACATAGTCTAAGGAAGAAAATATTATAAAATCACGACAATTATAATATAATAAACAAAATATTTAAAAGTCAAAAAAATGGTAAAAAAAACCCGTCAAAAAACTAAAAACCCCAATACCCTTCTAAATACAGTTACTAAACATTACAAAATGTTTGGAAGGACTAAACTAAAAAATATGTACATTTTAAAGGTGGCGGATCCTCTTAAGTATGTTTGTTTCTACGTCTATCGATTAAATTTGTCAATTTAATATATTTATATAATATGTAGATATTATTTACACTACTTAGAACCCATGATTTGATTTAAAACAAGTTTTAGTAATTCATTATTAAATTGATTCGACAAAGAAACTTTAAGAAATTGAGGTCGATAAAATTATAAAACTCCGTACACATTTTCCATTGGGCTAGGGTGGACTAGGATAAAGTATCTAAGTAAAAAGGACATCCCTAGTGAAATAAGTAACCTATAAAAGTATTTATCCACAGAATATAAAATTGGTTTTTTTCTAGCTACATCAGAGACTGCTAGTTGCGTAGTGTTATACGGGTTTAAACCCGCGTTCCAGTATACGTTGTCTATGCTCGCACCCATTACAACGTCCTCTATTAATACATCCATGCATTCCAGAAAGGATGCCCGCCAGACTACACTAGCGTGCCTTGAGAACATATAGTTACTGTAAATGGGCAAATCCTCCGACTACAAGAGTTTATCTATGTAGAACATTTATCACATAAGACTGTTATCGGCACAGTTTTATTACCAGTATAATTGGTAAATTATAGCGTTGAGTTAAGAGTTAGCAAATTGTGAACCAGCGTTACAGGCTTAGGCCTACTATTTAATAATCCTTATGATAATACGATATACCGTCTGCGTATTTTTACAAAGCTAATAAAACTGAAGCTAATTAAACTTACATCAGTGTCATCGATTAAAAAAATAGTTCAATCACGCAGCTGAATAGCGGACGATAGTTTAGCGAATTTCCGAAATTAAGTTTTAGGGTTTGAGCCAACTATTTGGGAAATTACAATAGGCACTGAATAGCTGCCTGCGTGTACGAAATATATTAGTAGAATTTGTTCCACCACAGCCTCCTGTCCTGGCTCACACGCTGCTTCGTTCCGCACGCAGTGGAAAAACTCGACGTGAGTCTGCACCTCGACCTTACTGCCTCGGATCAGTACTGTAGCTGCTCTCACGGTAAAATCTATCACGTGGATTTGAACCAGGTACTTTTATGTTTTGGATTTGAGCGAACCAGACGAGTCATAGTGTACAGTAGAAAAACAAAATGTGCAAAATAATCTCCTATACGGTATTTAATTGTTTCATTCGTACGAAAAATCTCAAAAAAAAGGTTACTTCCTGTCGGAAAACGTGCTACCCATTGTTGGATTTTTCGGCTCAGAACGAACTCGTCCGAGCGACTAAGAAAACCAACGTGTGTTCCAAAAATTGGACCAAATTGGATGTAAAATGCGGTCATTAGAACACAAACACATAAATACATAACACAGATACTTTTTTAGTGGCTCGCCAAAACGTGTTCTTGGACTATGACGGGTTTCTTATACAAAGTATAATATCCATTTTTTATCTTATTATTTAAAACTAAAACAGTTATCACTTAATAGCCCAGTCGGTATAGGTTACAACTACCAGTAATTAGCAATATGGCTGAATTTTTTTTTATAAGTACATTAAAGTATGTAGATTAACATAAAAAAAAGTTTACCAGTCTATCGATTTCCCAAAATCGAAAAGAAAAATCGATTATCATTTTTTTTCGATTATCCTTAATATTTCGAGCTGGGATGAAGATAGAGGAAAATAAAAAATACCACCGTGTAGGGGAGGTATTTTTCAACAAAAAAGGGCATATGTATTTATTTCGTCCGAGCAATGGTTTGTCTGGAAAAAATTCGATAATGCAGGTATGTATTTTTCAGCAAAG
>JAGFPH010000453.1:235680-250367 GCA_018207615.1 Philaenus spumarius
CAAACAATAAAATGTACAACTTACATAATAAAAGTATACGTGTATACTTTACTCAAATGGGATAGATTCTAGAGATTCTTAAGATGTTAATTGATAAAGCGCACAAGTAAAAATAAGCGCCTTTCGCTTTAGGGCACTTCTACAAAACACCAACCTAAAAAATTATCAATGTTTAATTGATAAAAATCTAAGTGAACACATTTAATTTGTTAGGACACGCGTTATGAGTCACCACTGCAACCAAGGCCATCAAACAAAGCAGTCACACATCGATTATTATTGGTGAGTAAGCTTATGAATGGTCGCTTGACAATCCTTAACTGAAGACAAAACAAAGGAAGTGACGAACTGTGTTTATAAAACATCAGGCATAGGGCATGAAACAATTCTTGTTATCTTTTACTTTACAACTCGAATTTGTTCAGTTTTTCGTATTTATTTCTATAACTTATTGCCTTTGTTAACTATTTTCAAACAAATTATATCATTATTTGAACTAGTTAGTACCCTAGGCTATGGCTTAGAATATTGCTGAATTTTGTTTGAAACACTACAAGTATTAATCATTCTAGTTACGATTAATGTTTCGTACGTAAGAATGTTATCAGTTAGGTTAAAATGTACATATACAGTAATTTGATCACTCGCACAATACGGAATTATTGGAGCTACAAAGGCGTACACAGGACAGACAGGAGACAGATGCCACATTAGTTGGGCGGGAAACAGCTGACCCGTTGGCGGGACAAGATTCAACTTCCAGTCCTAACCTTCATTCATTCCTTGGTTTTATAACCGCGAACCATTCCATTCCTACACGATCAACATATCCAGAGAAATCCAGAGATATCTAGTTTAAGCCGGTTACAAACAGCCAACGCAATAGAATATATTAAAATTGGAAAATATGAAGTAAATTTGGTTAAAATTGAGATGTTTTGCAAAAGGTTAATTACAAATAAATTATTATCTACTAATAACAAATATAATTTCAGCATGGCAACTTGCCCAAAACAGACCAATTTCAATAGATGTTTACCTAACCATTTTTTATTAAGTTTTCACAAATCTTTAAAAATGAACAAATAAATTCCAAGTGATTTATAATTTTTTTATGAAATTTATTTGATTCTTCAATTGCATAAAAAAATTCGTTTTCAGGATACCCTATTTACAAACTTAATCAACATTAATAAAAAAAAGTACAATAAAATAAAACATAATACAATAAAATGAAAATAATCAATACTACACATACAGTGCTACTCGCAAATATCCTAATCATATAGGCCTAATATGTGTATATGGGTATTACTATTTGAATGAGATAACATAATGTGGCCGGGGCATGACAAACCTAAGGTTGTCATACAGTACATCATACATTTTCTTTGTGGTTGAATAACTTAGTGCAGTAAAAGCAGAAGTTGTTTTCAATATTTTTCTGTTTTTCCCCCTTCAGTAGACCTACTTTAACTTTAAATGTTTTGTAGAACAATCAAAGTGAATCATAAATACATTACTTTATTCAGAAAAAATTCTAAATCACCTGAACAACTTTTGCTATGACCAGATTAAACTTAAATCTGTTTTAGTATACAAATTAAGTCTATGTGCTTAGTAACTTACCACCACAAAATCTGCAGCAGAATAAATTTTGAAGGTTAATATTAATTATTTTGTGTTTAATATAAAGTAAGTTTAACTAGAGTTATATTTTTTTCACAAATGGTAAGCCAAATGTAACATTCTAAAATATATGAATTTCTATGTTATTTATTTCTCTATTTGAAAACTTCAGATATGTTTTCTAAAAGTGTGCAATACCACAGAAAAATAAACATGATCATGAACCCAGAAAACTGTTACTATGCACAAAAATGTATGTAAGACACCACTAGGTCCATTCCCTTTTCCACATTTAACTAACAACTGAAATCTAATTCTTCGATGTGTCAAGTAGCTTTACTTTTTATTGGCTCAAAGGTGTTACATTTTTCTTAATCTAATTAGACAACTGTGTAGAATACCTTTTATCTATTTTTAGGATAGTCATAAGTTTTACCAACCTATGCATTAGGCCCTAATTTTGTCACAGTTTCATCAATACAAGTTTATACTATTTATAAAAATCCTTACACACTTATACCGGTTTTATACTATTTTTATAAAAATCCTTACACACTTATACCGGTAGTGAGTTAATTCTACTAGGCCTATGTTTAAGATGCGAGTTTCCCTTTGTGCAAGCATCTTATAAACTTGACACAAAAAGGAAAGTTCGTTTAGGAGAGGTATTACTATAGCCTACATTTTACATATATGGGTAGTATGAAATAAAAAATCTAGGCTAGGTCTAAGTTAGGGATAGTACATTTAATGAAATTTAATTTTACATCAGGTTTTGTGATACAGCTGAAGTAAAATGTGCGTATTTATTATACGACCCTCGGCTAATATTTGTGCAGACGACGACCTTGTTTTAAATTCTAGTGTTAAATGTTGAAAACAGGTAAACATACTGTGACTACAAACTTCAGTTGAGCTACGAGTTAGAACTTCAGGCTATTTTCTTCTTTTTTTTCTTCTTGTATTTCTATTGGCATAGGGTCATATACTATATTTGCACCATAGGCTAGTATGTTTTTGTAAGTAGGCCTATAGGTTGACAACCCAACTCCGTTAGACCAAGTAGTGATACACTAAAATTTTCCAAAAAATATAGCCTAAGCTACATAGGATTAATAAATTACCTTTGAAACATATGATTTTATGCTTTTTAAGATTTTGATAATTAAATTTATAGCCTAGTCATAAAAAATCTTTTGGATTTAAATTCTAAACTAGGTTAAATGTGTAGTAAGCTGGTTAGATGCTTACTGGTAATTAATATTTGTCCTAGGCCTACAATAAAGCAAGCATTAATTTCAAAATCTATTAAACATATTGACTAAAGATTAGTAAAAAAATGTGTAAAAACTAATGCCATTAAAATTGAAACAAAAATAGAGTTATAGTCTAAGTTAGGTTTGAATTTTACAGAAATTGCAGCATCGGTAGGCCTATGCTATGATAATTACTACAGCAAAAAATGTCCTTTCTTTCTCCTTAGTATACAATTTTGGGTAAATCAATTAAGACAATAATCAAAGTCAACTCATAACTAGATTTATCCGGATCAAATTAGAAAAAAATAATTAATTTACTAGATAGGATAGATCCTAGGGGTTAGTACTGACAAATTACATGCAATTTATATTAAAAACTGAGTATCTTATCTTACTTGCTAGAATTTCTAGTTTCAGAATCCAGGCCAATATTAATTCCAGTAGAAGTCATCTTTAAATTCACTGATTTTACTTAACAGAGCAGACAAAAGCAAGCTGTGAAATTCTCGCAACAACGTTAAAGAGGATTAGAGCGACAATGACGATGTCCTATGTCTCCAATACAAATCTAAAGTCCAAATCCAGCATTCCCCTCCCATTTTGTAGAAAGCGCGCGAAACTTGGCGGCAAAGAAATAGCTTGTGGAATAATTTATGGGGGTATTATATTAAGTTTTTATTTTAAAACAAATTTTATTTAAATTTTAATTGTAACAACGCAAATTAAAAACAATATTTTCATATTTATTAAAACAAAAATTGAACTATCATATACATTAATAAACAAGTAACTTTATTAAAGGAAATCAGTGGAGTATATTTAATGATTTTTTAGTATATATGCTAGTGAAGTATATATTTAAAATACCAATTTTTTAAATGTTATTGGATAAACTTTATGCCATTCTAACATCCTAAACTTTCAGGTTTAAATCTCTACGTATTTTGTATCTATCCAGGTATTATGTATTATTTTATAGGGTCACTTTAACTACGTATTGTAAATTAATTATTTCTAACTAGATTGCAGTAGATATATTAACATGGTCTGTAAAATGATGTTTTTGTGTAATTATAATTATCCAACAATCCACCATGGCAAGATTTGAAGATTCGATAGCAAGGTCCAGGAAAAAGTAACTATAATAATTATTATTACATACACCTGTTATTATCTCTTGTATAAAATGCAATGTCCTGACTGATGATCAACGCAGAGCCGATTCTATTAAAGCTAGAGACTTGAAATTTGGAAGGTACATCCGTCCAATAATGTAGAGGCGTACTAAGAAAGGATTTTGCAAAATTTTGAATTTAAAGGGTAGAAATTGCGAAAATTCATCCCTCCCATAAGCATCCATATAACAGATGAAACAGCTGATTCGTATTTATTAATGTGTTATTCTGGTTACTATGGTGATAATTCTAAACTCTTTCAAAAAAAGTGTGTTGATTTTATAATAATAGGCCTAACCTAAAATTGTGTTAAACCTTTGGTCCAAATAAGCTGTTTTATTTATAATGTGTAACAATAATATAATGTTAAATTGTAATATTAGATGTTTGAATTATTATATTTCATAGGTTTTAAAGGCCTAACCTAAAATTGTATTAAACTTTTGATTCAAATCAGTTGTTTTATTAATTATGTGTAACAATCATTAGGCCTATGTTGAATTACACGGGATACGAATTACAGGATGTTGAATTACACGGGATACGAATTACAGGCTTTCAAAGTTTCAAATTAAGCAATAGCGAAGCATTGCCGGGTCCACTAGTGCTATTATAAATATTTATGTCAAACACCGATTACAATTTGTACGTCTGATTACGATCAGGGTTCGGATTCTGATTTCACTAGCATTTCAAGTTAGTTAATCTTCTGAATTTGTTTATGTACTATTTGAAATGAGTTATCTTTCCACTCTGTGTTACTTTATGGTTACTTTTCAATTTTGTTGGTTGGTGGTTTCGGTGTCGACTTAAGCCACTGTTCACACTGTTCCCAGGATGAAGGATTTACATTACAACAACAGTAATTTAAAGTCGGGTTGTGAACTTTTCAGGCCTTTTTTATATTAATGTTTCATAATAATGATTATTAAATTGTTGTGGCAATCATGATAGCTGTAACATTTTCGTAAACTTCTTTTTATATTAGTTATTTGTTTAAACATTGAAAAGAAAATCGAATTTTGAGTAAGTTGCCTCGGATAAGTTGTTTGTTTACATGTATTTTATTTCATTTGCTTATCAATATGATAAATCAAACCGCCTTTGAAACCCTTTACTCTGCCACATATGTTGAAAATTACCTAGACTGTGTTGAAAATTTACCTGATGATTTACAACGTCACTTATCAAGGATGAGGGAGCTGGATATCTCTTACCAAGGTAATAAATAATCTTACTGGAATTCAATTTCATAATGTTTGTTTTGTATGCTTAAAGTGGTCATATTTGTATTAACCTACGTTGGTAATAATCCAGCACAAACAATTGATGTGAAATATTTATTTTTACCAACAAATAACCCTAACCTAACTGGTGGGTTGATCCCAATATGTAGAATACGGTATCTAAATTAGGTGTCTTCCTGAGAAGATAGAATGACTGTGAACAAGACTCGGTCAACCATAGCTTTATTAGGAACAAATTCACCATATTGTGACAAGAACGCCAACCTACATGCATAAAATATTCTAGAATGTAGGCTTAGGCTAATCTTACAATTTTCAATTACATTACTAATTAAGAAACACTGGGCCTAGAACTATATAGTAAAAGATTGTTCTAAAAATAAAGCCTAAACATAACTTACCCTTACCTCCCATCTAGGCCCACCCTACTAGACACAGTTTGTAGGCCTATATAGGTTACAGCTTAAATAGGCCTGTATCGACATCAGTGTTTAATTTCTATAGTTAGGCCTATTAGTTTAAAAAATCACAGAAAGAAAACTAAGCGTTCCTTACCTACATTTCATTATGTGAACATGTTTATCTATAAGAGCAGCTCTCAAAAAAATCACTCGGTATTTGTTTACTTTAACTTGTCAATCAAAACTACTATATTAATACACAAACCTGAACTTTTTCTTAATAAATATAGTATTTACACACTTCACTGAAGCCAGGAAACCAATATTTAACCATCTTCAACATGTACAACATTAAAAACTTTCAAATCAAAAGTTCGTTATGGAAATTTACATTGTAAAGTGCCAACATGTTTTTCTCACCGTTCTCCCAGCGTTGCCGGATTGTTCTTGTTCTTTTTTGTGTAGGAATGAACAGTTTAGGCAACTCAACTAAGTAAACATACTGTGACTAAATAGTATAGGTTAAGTTAGTACTTCAGTTTTTTTTTAATTATTCTAATTAGGGCCTATATACAGTAATGTGATAATAATGACGAAATATTATAGCCTAATCATACTGTTATCGGCAACATACTGTGACTAAATAGTATAGGTTACTTAGTACCTTCAGCTTTTTTTTTTATTCTAATTATATAATGTGATAATAATGACAAAATATTATAATCATACTGTTATCAGCAACATACTGTCACTAAATAGTATAGGTTAGTACCTTCAGGTTTTTTTTATTCTAATTATATAATGTGGTAATAATGATGAAATATTATAATCATATACTGTTATCGGCAACATACTGTGTGTCGGGGTTTAGTTTAGTTGTAGTTTGGCTTTTGTAGCTTTATCACTGAGGATGGCGACTTTGTCGTTGAAACGTGTTTGATTTATTAAACGTATTTGTTGTGAGATTTTGTGTTATTGTTTTATTTCATCTATATACTGTGACTAAATAGTAGGCCTATAGGTTAGTACCTTCAGGCTTTTTTTTTAATTCTAATTATATAATGTAATAAATAACAACGAAATATTATAATCATACTATTAATATCGTTAATATTTAATATCGTTTCAGTCTGTTATACACTCGGCTAATTAATTACAGAACCAATGAGATTCTGACCAGCAGTCAGATGTTTAGTATTACACAGGTTTCAAATAGAGATTTATACACACCTTATTCAGTACAATAACCTATTGTTCCATTTGGCAACTTTGATGAAGATCCATTTTAAATACGCAGTTATACTGTAGTTTCTATTGTTCGATGTTATTGTTTTCGTAATTTATGTTTTGTTACATTATTTTCAAATTTTCTTGCTTTGTGGATACTTTTGGGGTTAATATAGTTAGTTTAGTTTATTTAATTCTTACGTGTTTGGTGTAGGCTATGTGAAGTGATTTATTTTGTTATAATTACATGAAATATTGCGGAAAAGTCGAAACTTAACCTATATAATTTCAACTTTTATTTCTTTCATAACTCCTACAAATATTATTTCCCGGGAAAATTTTTTTTGTTTTTACAATCAGTTAGATGTGTTTTTTCATATCATATCAAATTCCCTTAGAAATCGATCTGACAAGTTAAAGTAAATTTTTACCAATCACTCGTAGGTCTATAGGCCCTCGCCTAATTATAAATAATAGGCCCTACTAAACCTATTTAACCTGTTTATCAAAATTTAAGGCAGGTTATATCTATATTAAGCCTATTGATTTAACCAGATCTATTGAAAGAAATGTAACTACTAATATTAAATGAAATCTTTATTTTGGTTTATCTAGGCCTATAGTATAATTAAAAGTACCGGTAGGTCTATGATACTTTTAATTTAACTTTATAGGCTTACAAGTCTCTTGGTGTATAGGATTCCCGGTTTACTCATCAAACCCTTACCTCTAGGCTATGCTTTTATCCAGACTTGGATTCATGTCGGAACCATATAGCCTACCTACCCTAACATTGGTCTGAGCAATTAGGCTTACATTTAACATTTTAATTCAAATATAGCCTAATTATATTTTTTTAATGGTTTAAGAATTATACCACTTTTAATGTTTAATCTCATTAAATTAGTAAGCCTATATGAGAACCAATGTGTTATTTTCTGTTTAACATTTTAATTTTATATCAATTAGAGGAATTGAGATCTGGGGAGTTAAATGACAACACTTCTGGATTCAAATTTTCAAACCTTAACCTAGGGCCTATGACATCTCACCTTGCGTTACTGGACTTATTAATAAGCTGTGAATAATTATGTCTTTACTTATATTACAAATAATACTTTTTTCCACTTGTAGCTACTCTCATACTACTACTAGCCTATATAAGGGTGCATTTACACCATGTCGATTGTATCGACAAAGTCAAATAAGTATGGATGTGTCGATCAACAGTGTAGATCAAACGTAATCCGAATCAAGTCAGTAAGATCAATGGATATATTGAATTAATAATGATTTTCAACTCTGGATGTGTTTTCAAGTCTAACATGTCGATCGACAAGTTAGCACAACCTTGATTACCGTTTTTGACGCACAAACAAGATTAAACTTTAACACTTAGGTACTAACTAAGATTATGTGGATTATGTTGCTCTCTTGTCAATAGACATAAGTTATTGCAGTCACCCCTTAAAGTTTACTTAAAAGTATAATTTTTTATTGCTATGTGATAAATCGTTTTTTATTTCATATTTTTATTCACAAAATAAATGATGAAAATGTAAAATAATTGTTTTATATATATAGGGATTTTTTAACACTTAGGGAGATTTTATTGGAGTAGGCCTATACTACTGGTATGGATAATGCGAGATAATGAAGGGATCTATATTTTTCCAATTATTTACGTCTAATATATTTTGGTTTTGTGTTTGCCGTATTTTTCTAGAAAATTTAATTTCAATTGTGACCTTTCCAGACTGATTTTAACTTACTTTTGTTTTTATTTATTTCACAGCGTTTTTGAAAGACGTGGAAATTCAGCAAGAGATTATAACTAGAAAAGATCCAGACTCGCACATGCGTAAACGTGCTTTAGTACGAATCCAGCAAGCTCTTATAGCAGCTCAAGAGGTTGGTGACGAGAAGTTACAAATTGTTCAACAGATAAACGATCTCATTGAGAACAAAGCACGACAACTTGATTTTGATTTCAGGAACTTAGGTATGTCTAGTTTATTTTGCCTTAGTTATAAAACTTTAATGGATATCAAATTGCATGGATATCAGACATGTAAAACTGCCTCGTTAATGCCGTCATGGGCGAAACCTTGGTCGGCAAGATTCAATAAAAACTTGTAGAAATTACAAAAAAATTTTGTTTGTCTTTTAATTATAGGTGCTTTTAGGGTTACCCAGATTATTAATATGATTCTTTTAGTTAAAGAATACCATAATAGACCTGCTTGGCTGTGGTTTAATTCAAGTCAATCTTCAGGGTGAAAATACTTCTTTTCTTCTTTTTTTAAATTCATGATTTTTTAACACTATACCCTGCTAAACGATAGCCACAGCTACTCTGTACAGCAACTACTGGTAAACAACAGCTGCAGGATATAGTTTATTACTGTATGACTTCTGCAAAAAATATACAAAGTCTTGTATTTATGATATAGCATTTTAGCTTAGTTGATTGTCCAGTTACAATGTTTGTTTATTTTGGTTTGGTGTTGTGTTTTATGTATTATAATTATTGTGAATTATAGGAAATGACTGCAATATTTAAATTTTAGTTGTTTTAGAATTTTAGAAAATGTCCTCTAAATATTTTTCTATAGGGTAACTAACTCGGTACTTAAAATTTTCTATACATTTTTTTAATATATGCCTGTCATTTTTTGAAAATTTCTCATTTTAAAAATTTTTGCAATATTTTGGATTACCCAACAAAATTTTAATTGTATTTTTGCAAAAGCGCCAGGCCTACTTAAAAATAAAATAGAGAAAATTTTTCAAAAATATTTTGTCTATATAAAAATGTTCTCTGTACTTTCTCAACAAGAAAATATATAATAATAACATATACTTTACTTGAATGGAATACATTCTATAGATTTTTAAACAATAATAACGTGCAGAAGTAGTAAAAACCTCTACCAGTTGAGAGTGGTTTCTATATGCCAGATATAGGGTTAATACTTTTAAGATAGGCCTAAACCTAGTTTATTCAGAAAACTGTTATTTGTCCCAGTTAAAAATTGAGAGAGGGAAGTTGTAGTGGCACTAGTGAAGTGTACATGTAACACTTGCAAGGCCTTAGCTAGGTACTAGAAATTCCACTTAGTTTTGGGTAGTAGAAATATTTATTTGGATAAGCTAAGAACTAGAAATAAGTTGGCAGTATCTTGTAAAAATAGTGAAGCATTTAGGAGATTTTTACCATATTATTGTGCTCCTAACCTGTTCAACCAGTTGCCGGTGCATATTGTAGTAACTGTTGGAACATTAATTATACATTTTGGAAAAAATTAAAGGAATTTTTTTAATAACATTGAGGAATATTTCGAGGATTTATTGTATTATTTACTATTTGTTTCTGTTGTTTTTTTTTATTTTTTTTTACTTGCATTGTTGGGTTTAGTTTATTTATTTATTTTTTAAATTTGTATTAAGTGTGGTACAAGTTGCACTTTAGATTATTAAATGTTAGTTTTATAACAATGTTTTTTTCTTTTCCTGGAGCATTCTTCGAAGACTCATCTTTTGTTCTCTGTTTTTTTAAGTGAACCTCGACACAGCTAGAGTTATGGGCAGCCCAGTTGGCGGAACGCTCTACTACTCATTTCGCCTGCCAATTGCGTACTGTCCTGCATGAAGACATAGTTTCACAACCACTGTCTCTGACTATTCTTATAAAATTGTCTTTTACAATATCTATTTATACCTAATTTATGTTTATCCATGAATAGTTGATTCAACAACAATTATATTTACATAGTAGGTTTTTAAAACTAGAAACCGAAAGATAAGGAATGAGAAATGTTTTTAGTAATGCCGAGTTATGAGACTGTTTTCGCAAAAAGGTAGTAGTTGCCTTCCTGCTGGCATGCCAACTGGGCTGCCTATTATTACTCTACCAAGCTATGAGGTCACTTACTTATTTTTCAAGCCATGTCTTGTTTTTTTTTTAGTTATAGTTCATTTGTAATTGTACATCTATTTTATAGTTGTTGTTATTTCTAGTACTGGCTGTGTTTCGGATGTAATTCTACATGTTTTAGAGTGTGGAAATAAAATATAAAAAAAGTTAGTTGTCCAAGTATGTAGCTCAAGTATCACAGCAAGTGGCTATTTTCTTCAAAAACAAGATGATTAGGCTTTGATATATTTTAGGTGGCAATATATGTTTAATTTGTTATACGAAGTAATTTCTTCTCACGAGTCGAGCTCAAATATAATTTCAAACTTATGGGTCAAAATCTCAAAATAGGACAATTTTAGTCCCTTTATAAAAAAAATTATTAAAAAAATATTTTATAACAAAAGTAAATTTTTATATTTCTGAAACACTTTTTTCCTTCTCACTAAGTTGCATGATAAAAAGTTACTATTTTTAGTGACTAAAATATGTTTCCTTTCTGAGAAATACAAATTGGTCACTGTCCTTGACCAGCTATCTTAAATGTTGAATAACAAATAAACAAACAAGGAGATCGATAATCGTGGCAAAAAGGGCATAGAATTAACGTCTAGGTTATGTGATGATTAATATATAACCAATATTGGAGCAGAGGACAAGATAACTATGTTTTTTTTCTTATTCACACTTGTCCCTGAAACAGCTGATCAAAGACCGCCTAAAGCATAAACGCTGCCTTTACGTTATCAATCGCGATAGAATTGGCGTGAACAGTAGTCTGTTGGAAGTTTATTAGTGAACTTCAACTGCTGGCTTAGTTCAAATAGTTTCAATTTGTTAAATTCTTCGAAAAATCACTTAAATTTAAGGTAACTAATAAACCACAACCTTAATTGCACCTTAAAGGTAACCTTAATTGCACGACAAAACGGTCATGTAAATAGTTTAAGTAGCCTATATATTAAAATATTGCAGTAACCAACATGCCTAGTTAGTTGGTATTGGTTGTCTTTATCCTAAACTCAATAAGACAAACCTATGTTACCTATTAATGCTAATTCACCGAGTTTTACTTGAAAATTACAAAGCGGTCACATGCAAATCGGTAGCGTGACCACCGTGGTATTATGTGACCGTTTTGTTTATTTATCTCTTTTAGTAATTATATCCTTTGTTTATGTTTTATCTGGAATTATTAAAGATTTTGTTATTAAAGATTGTGCTGTTATACATATTAATTCAAGAAGTTACTTTGCTTTGATTTAATATTACATTATTATAGCCAATCAGTACTTTGTTATGATTTTTCCGTTGCTTTGTTTATTTCGACACTAAAAGCTGCTTACCCCAACCATTGTTTGTTTTAGTTATCAAAACAACTATTTTACTTGTCTTCCAGCATTTTGTAATCACAAATTTAAATCATTATCAAAACGACCTCGATCGCTACTGCGCATTTATGATTGCTACAACGCAGTCACGATCGCTACCATACGGTCACGGCCATACAAATCAGTCACACATACGAAATCTGCAGTATATGTTTGACTCAAAATCTGATTGTATAATTTCTATACAGAATTATTAACTGAATGTTAATGGGTATATAGATCTTATTTATTATATTTTTAAGCTAACCTCAAAGTAATATTTTGCCGATTTAGCAAGTGTGGCCGATTTGTATCCATTGATGCTTCGGTACATTAAAAGTCTATAAAAAAAATAAAAATTCAGCTCAGCTACATATGAGATAAGGTTACTGAACATGTTATTTACCTAATATGCTATATATTTATATAAAACCTAATACTTAATTTTAATTTTTTTTTTTTGAAATTGTCACATTTTGTGACTTCGACCCTTATATTGTTATTGAAAATGTGTACAACTTCTAAAATGGAAGATCAAGAATTTTTGTTTTACAACAAAAAATGGTTGTAATTTAAGAACCATATACTAGAACTGTTCCAATAAACAAGGAAATCATCAAGACAGCTTTATTTTAATATTTTACTTGCTATACAAAAAATGTTTAAAAGTCCTTAAATGTGTAAAAATTACAAATTTGTTGAAAGTTATCATTGATTTTGTATGCACTTTTTACAAAATCATCCGGTATTTTAATCCGGTAAAACGGATCTTGTGCTTTTCCCTTGAGTTATTGCAGAGCTTATTTCATATTTTGTTTTGTATATTTTTTTATATAATAAAGATTCCAATTTCACAACTAATTAATGTTCTTAGTTATTAAATTTTATTAGAAATGTAACTCTTGCTCAAGTTAGCTGAATCATTTATAATAAATTTAAAACAAGTTTTAAGTAACGGAATACATCTGCAAAATCCAATATTATGAATTGAGATGGAAATGAATATTCTACAGATTATTATTAACTATTTGTTTATATGGTTTATTTGTTTGTAATAGATTTTGGAAAAGAGCAAGATATTGTAGAAAGTGGAACAAAGGAAACAATACCACGAGAGCAACAAGGAGTTGGAAGTGGAGGAGGTACCATTAATTCTGGAGCATCTACTATTGGTGGAAGTAATAGCGGCGAACGTCAGAGCAAGCGCTCACGGCGAAGTAGAAATGATACGACCGCAGTACCTGAATCTGTGCCTATTCAGGAACCTCCTCCCATACCCGAACCGATAACACCACTACCTCGTAACACAACTGCTGCCTCGACAAAGAAATCAAACACCGCCACCAGCAAAAAGAAGAAAAGAAAATCTCGTCAGACTCAACAAAGAGAAGAAACACCTCCAAGAGAAGAAGAAATCGCCATCGATCCGGATGAGCCTACTTATTGCCTTTGTGATCAAATTTCATATGGTGAAATGATCCTTTGTGACAATGACTTGTGCCCTATTGAGTGGTTTCACTTTTCTTGTGTTGCCTTAGCCACTAAACCTAAAGGGAAATGGTTTTGTCCGAAATGTAGAGGCGATAGGCCGAATGTCATGAAACCGAAAGCGCAGTTTCTAAAAGAATTAGAAAGATACAATAAAGAAAAGGAAGAGAAGTCATAATTCGGTGTGTTGTGAGTTTAATAATAAAAGTTTTTAGGAGAAAGATTGTATTTTTGTGCTCTCTTTTTACCTATACCTTGTTTCTCCAATTATATAATTGAGTAAATCCATATTTATTTATAAGTTAATTTATTTTTCTCTGGAAAGAAAAATTTAAAAATTAGATGACATTGTGCCGATGGATTGTAATAAATTTATTTTTATTTTTTCCTGGTGTTGTATTGGATTTATTTATTCTAATAAATATTATTTGTTTTTAGTTGTACATACAAACTAAAGTAGGATTATTTAATAAGGTACTAACATAAGACCAATTACTGAACTCTCATGTAGGCGCTGTGGGACTCCAGCACCCTATTCCACTTGATATTATCGATAACATTTAATATAAATGTGTCCTTTTTCCTTTAATTATTTCCTTATACTTTTACAATATATAATCCTTAAGCTTAATGTCAGTAGTCATCCCCCAGTTTACCAAAGGATAAAAAAAATACAGTTCTAGCGGCGTGGTGTCTGCCTGTTGTGCGCTTGTGCACATAGGATCCTGGACGCGAGGCTGTGAGGGAGAGAACACTGTTGCTCCTACCAGACTCTGGTATGGAAGTTAGCAGCAGGTGGAAGTTAGGTTTTGTTTTACTCCGCAAACGGTAATGAGGCTATGATTTCAGAAAGAACAAATTTATTTACAGGACATTTATCAGACAGGTGAAGTAACAGATTTACATTGCATAAACAAAACGTGACACTTGTAACACTTATGTCCATGTCACAGAGAAATTAATAAAATAAAATAT